>QNGE01001334.1:134485-163979 GCA_008508345.1 Paragonimus westermani | reverse complement strand
TTGCAGCTGCATAACAAAACTACAGCCAACATATGGCATCTTAAACATCCCCGTTAGTAGTAACCGAACCATCCTGGTACTCTTACTCCATACTCAACGATTATCAGCTCTGTATAGCTATCAACCACTACGCAATAGCTGTGCAAGTTAAAACAGTTTAGAGAATATATATAGCTTAACCTGTTCGCCTCATATGATTACATATAAATACGTGCCTCTTCCTATTCTTACAGACCACCTGATAATCTTTCCGTGTTGCTAAACATCTTTCCATTCTACACAACGGCCATACATACTAAATCGACATCGGAATTCGGCTGTAGTCATATAATGGGATAATCTGTGAATTGATCACTTTTCGCGTTATACGAAAACAATTATTTGTTAGAGATATATTTCATTAACTAGCATAAAATTGTAAATTCTATATAAAAGATCTAGTCAGGAAATGTCAGATTCCATCATTCGTCATACTTCACATGACCATTTTACGTTCTTCTGCTTATCACATAATTTTGCCTTCCATTCTTGATTCTACGATGAATTCTAACGCGAGACAACATTGCACAACGTCCGGAAAATGAAACTCCTGTACTGGTTGGGCAATTCGTGAAATGCCGTCGATTTGAGGAAATAACGGAGTCCAGTCCAGAAGATCGTGCATTTCTCCAGAAAAATTGGTACCCACCTATCTTCCTTCATCTTTCCAAAGGTTTCTACATATTTTTCTAGGCGGTCTCCATCAACTGATGGCAAAATTCTTTGACTATTCATTTTCTCCATCTTGAAAATTCATTTTTCTCGCATGACCTCGAACATAAGGCCTACGTTAGTGTTGTCAAGCAACAATTGATGTAACAACTTAACAATTTTCATCGAATATCAAAAATCTTGAAGACTATTGTTTCAGAAGCAAGTGAGCCATCTGCCTCTTCATAAACTAGAGTTTTCCTCTATTATTTTGTCCGTTTTACTACTCTAGTCCCATAATCGTTGTCTTGTACGATTAGCAATTATGTGTACGGTATGTAGTTCACGTTAAAATGTGTGTACTGATCACGCTTATCTGAGCGTGTTTCTCACAAATTGGTCGAGATATATGCCATCAATATCATTTTAACAGTCTGAAGCTCCAATAGGGCTGAACCCGACGGCCTAACCTGCTATTTCGTCCCAATCCTATTTGACTGTCTTTGTGTATTTGAATTACCATATGTTGCAAAGTGCAGTTCCGAAAGCGTTTGAGTTTATCTTGCAGCGCAAACCGTGCACTTTCTCTCCTTGCTCACCTCTTTCGCTCAGAACACTCCGTCTCCTTGCCGACCGTTCGTGTTTTGTCGCGTAGCATTATCTTACAAACAACTCAGAGGATGTGAACGATTTTTTCGAAGTGTGCGTGTACTGAAACTTCGCTCGTACAGAAAGAGGTTCTGCTGAGGACTCCGTAGTAGTTGAAAATACGCGATGGCAATCGGACTTGTAACTAGCCCAAATCCATAGATGGCCTTCCCGCGGGAGCTATAACACAGAAATTTGGTCGGAGAAGTCGTAATATATTTTGTATAATGTAACGCGTAATCATTCATGAAGCTAAACAACAGCAGGACAATATTCACTTACAAATTACAATCACCACAGGCCCATATGAACAGAAACGTTGAATAAGAAGGGATGATCCCACAGTCCCTCCTCTGTGAGCGTCCTACAGGGCACTCAGCCTTACTAGCATTCCATGCAAGATAATAAGGCGCTTGCAATAACGCACCATCTTTAAAAGCTTGTTGTTTAACGCAGCGTACCGTTGACGCCATTTTCTCTTTCGTTTGTGTAAGTTGCGTGCATGTCTTAATGGGCCTTTGCCTCAGGCTTGTTTGTGTCACCTCCTTTTTACAGGACAACCGTTGGATCCCTGACTTCTGGGGAACGCTGTCCCCCGGTGTCTCCACGTTCCATAAAGAAGTTCATGAGCGTATCGGGTACACGAAGCCAGAACGTCCGGCTTGCTTGTTACAGTTGTGGACCAGTCTTTTTTCTACGACGCAGCTTGGTTTCCTTGCAGAACGGACATAAGTGGCAAACGTGTTTATCTTCATAGACACAAAGACAGTGGCCTCATTTCAGAGGCTGTTTTCCTCGACTTCATTAAGACATTCGAACGTATCCCACACGGTCCTCTGGGGTGTAAGCTAGGAGGTTACTGCCTCCAGTGAGAATTTACTCGTTGGATTACCTACCCTTTAGAGAAAAGAACTATGGCGTTTCTCGAATCCAGAGATGTGTGCACATTCCATGTCCCGGCGGACAACGTCTTGCGTCCCCGGGCCTGTTTCCGACTGACCTTTGGGGTGGTGAGACTCGAGCGAACACTGTCCGCTGGTGGACTCGTGCTGACGCAGTCGTTAGTGTATGAGAAAGAAGACGGTTTCTCATCAGCATATTTTAGTCTATCCACCCTGCCGCCTGCAGCAGACAGGGCCACCGCCTTATCCTACGTGACGGTCGATGCAGTATGGTAGCCGATTTACTTCGTATAATCACGGTCTTCAGGGGCTTTGGATTTTGATAGAAAGCCCAGACAGACAGGACAGCGATAAGTACTCTCAACCACAACCCTTGGCTCAAAAGCCTCTACTGCAGGATAGCAGGTGACGCACACATGCACACACATGCGCAACAGCATCAATCACCTAGAATACGCTCGACGGTCACGCTCCCAGTTAGTCAACACATCCATACAGATATATTGTACAGAGGAGCCTATCAGAACAGGCAAAAGCAAACATCAAACCGGAGAAAAACATGATGCATTGCCACCATCCACGAAGAAAGCTTTTTTATTTCATCCGGCTGCTCCACCTTGGTCAATCTGACAAGGCTTAACCTGCATGGGCCAAGGTCGCAGTCAGTACAGCCCATTGGATCACAACAGCACACAAGCCGAAGCACTACGCCAAGGTGGTAGAAAAGGTTAAGCAAACGCGTACACAAATAAAAACCACACAACATCGAAAACATGTACATTCTTGCAAGGATAACCAGTGAAAGATGTTCTTTCTACGATTATTCTTGTCAGGTGTAAGTAATATCCGTCCGGTGTATGTGCAACTCCTTAACAGTACTTCTGCATGCATTGTAAGGTATGAAATACCGCCTTCAATGCTGTACCAGTCCGTAGCTTGAAATAAGTTGCCACCCATTCAGATTCATGACAGTCATGCCTGTGTGTCAACGTGTGTTGCGAAGGCTTCGAGATTCTGAGGGAAATACGCCTTGTACAGATCACCAGGCGTAATCTTCCGCATTTTTCGCCCATTCTGAGAATGAGTGTATGCAGCACGTGCACCTTTAGCATACCATATACGAACATGTTGTGTATGTCTCCGTTCTCAACGTAGTGGACGTTTAAAAAATAGAATTTGTTCCCTGGTCTCTTTTGTTATCACTTGCATCCCCTAATTCGGAAAACCGTTCTACACGGTCATCAAGTACTAACTTAACGAACTGATGAAAATACAGCACGCACATGTTTCTTGTGATACATCCCTCCATGTTAATTAACCAGATAGAGGAAAGTCAATGTTTCGAACCAGTACGAACTCTTTGTATTGGCAACCGGCTTTCAAGCCCCACATAGCCCTGCCGTTCCACCAATATACCTGTCGTTACATGCACCACTGTTTCCTCGACCACTGACTGCAAGGTAAGGCATGCAACCTCACGGTTGCTACTGTACTCCTTAAATATCCGCGTAAGATTATCGAGATGAACGGCGCGCACGAACACACACAATCATACATAGTCGAGTCGCGTATGCATTCATAACATACGGCTGGACGTGCTTTAATTAAGCATCTTGCACTTCGACTTGAAAGCCGGTTTCAGTTCAGTCGAGACGCTTCGTTATCTGTTCGCCGGCGGACTGCCCATCGTAGAGTAGGGTGTACGCGAAACGGCTCGATAAGTAGCAGCTTAACAGCAATGATAAGAGCAGCCGCTCACATCTGATCTGGCTCAGCTGTTTGCACCGCCTAGTACGACTTGCGTGTGTGTAATCCGACCAAACATTTGGTAGTAAGATGAAAGAGGGCCTAGTGAATATAATGGAGGATGGATGCTTCGTTTGTACGTTGTTCAGGCGGATCGTCCAGCTGGCGGTTACGTTTCCTTACACAGGCTGGAGTGACAGTTCACACACAAAGCCAAGTATGTAGCGTTGCAACACTCATACAACACCGAAATGCGTTCACATAGAGGTGTCGGAATATTTGATCGGTGAGATCGGTACTACTTCTTCTCAACCATGCACACAAACGTGTAAAACACTTACTGGTTAGATGGTTGTTTTGTCCAAACCACCAAAGAATATGACCACGATCTGCAACCCAAATCCCCGGCCAGTGAATGGAGTTTCGTCTGTTCCAGTTAATATCGGCCTGCATGCTGTGAACAACGGGCGAAGTTTTATGCCAGGCGAACAGGGGTGTGTGATTTTTTGTTGCATCGTGATGTTGTTGTCTAGTGCAAACAGCAAGTCTTACTTTGCGAACGTTCAGTAGTAATTTACCGGAGTGATATTTGGTTTCAGAACCCCATATTTCAGGTTCTGATATTAGTTGGAGTGAATTTTTGCTGTAGCTCTTAAAAATTCGGACTTGGACGAGAAGGACAGAGGTACTAGATGTTTTCTTGTTTATTGCTACCGAAACTCCCAGCTGCGGTTTTTTGAGCACAAACACCTACCCATTTGTCAAATGTTATTGATAAGCTTTATGTATCTGAGGTGTTTGAGTCATGTCTTCAGATGACCACTGGATTGCATGAAGGCAGAATGCAGGGCTAACTAAAGGGATTTGAGATGCAGTAACTTAGGGTGTCATGCGTACGAACCATACCAGAAACCCACAGTGTGGTTTCAAAAATTGAGCACTGCCTGAGGACAGCTTTACGGGTAACAGGGAGGACTAGTTCACTGCCGTCTGTTGAGTCTCCAGCCTGCCGACTGTTGAGGCCGTCGGTATCCAAGCATCCTATGGCATGTCTTATTATTAAGAAACTCACCGGTACGGCCGTCTTCTCCATTGGATCCCAACTAGTTGCTCGACGGGCTAGGAATTCTTAGACGCTGGTTGTTTACAGACGCGGCCAACCTGTGTTCAGCTTATCGATAAACGTTACGAGTAAACTGAGCGTTACTCGGACAATCACTAAAAGTCAGGGATCAGCATGCAATATCACATATAGTTAGGCATTAAGGAGTACGGATGCACGTCTTTAGTTCGTAAGCTGAAACGCCCTCACGTGTTTACGATTTCTTACGAATATTGACGGCAGTTCTGTAGGCATATACTCCTGCTGGTGCTTCTTTCCTCTGTTATAACGATGCTGCAAGAGGATACCTTTCATAAAACTCAGAAAACCTAAAGTCATGGCGTTGAAGGCCCCGGGCCTATTGGCACAAAGCTCCTGACATTTTGGATCCTGGACAGTTAAAGTAGATAAGGCGCAAGGAAGAGATAGAAGAGCATGGCTAATATCCAATAACAATCTCTAACTTTATCTTTGTGAAAGATTTTGCGCTGTCAAACTGGAGAGCCACTGGAGTGACCTGATCACATCCTCATCATCGTCGCATTATATGTCTGCTGACGGTTTTGAAATTGTCGGAAATGCAAATCTAGATACTATCCGGTCTGACTTAGTGACGCGACCCGACTTTTCAGAAAGATGGGATTTACCACTTAACACAGAAAATCGTCTGCATCTAGTGAGAGATGACAACAGATCCGCCCTAAGACAGCTCCCTACTTCATGTAGTTCGAGAACGTCCACATGAATCACTGAAGCTAGGGAACTCGGGGCTCTACTCTGAGTAAACTTTGAACATTCGGCGCAGTGCGCAATGACAGCGAAGGAGGCAAGCAGCTAAGTTTGTCATTTCTTGAGAACCATCTAATCCAGAGAGCCGAAAGCACTGGTTCCCTCGTACGGAAAGTTCGTTTGGCTCCCGCTGTAGTACTGTTTTCAGGTCTGGAGTCTAAGCCTACTGGAGGAAAAACAGTGCCTTGGAATCTTGCAGAGGCTAGCTACCGGGTTGCTGCGGGGAACGGAGCTCTCAGATTACACTGGTGAGCTAAACATTCCTAACCTATCCTTCCTTGAACAAAGAGGGTTTCGTGGAAACTTGATAGGAGCTTTCGAGTTTCTAGTGGGCCTCGCTGCTGCACCATCTAGTTATTTTTTAACCACTGAGATGACGTCGCATGGTGATCCACACGGGGAGAGCAAATAAGAGGGCCCGCGATTCATTCGTCCCCCATGGAGGGATGGACAGCTCCCCCGATGGATCTGGAAGCTTCAAGGGGTGAAGTATTTCAGTATGGACCATAACAGGTCTGGAACTGAATGTTTTCCGATCTAATTGACACCTGGTCCGTTGTAACTCTGTATATATGCCGTGCTTAGGTAACTATGTTGTGTGTGGCCCTGTCTAGAAGTAGACAGCTGTTTGTATGCAGCAACCTGTGGGAAATTCCGGATATGTTGTATATCTAGTCATTTTTAGGTGCGAAATGATGTTTTGACCCTCAGTACTATCTGGTCGTATACAAGCACTATCGAGCATGGCTCGAAAAGAAAGTTCGCAATTCAGTTATCATTCGAGTAGGTACTTACGAGGTGGACTGATAGGGTCATCACCCCCACCCGTAAACAGATAAAGCCTATGACTGTATACTCACATCTTTAATCTGAAATTCGGAATCCTCCTTCTCTTCTTCAGATTAATAGTAACACAGTTTTACTTTTACCCCAATCTGGCATCCATATCAAAATTTTGCTTCTTTCCTCTCCTCTCATTTCTTGACAGCTTATGAGGGTCCCTAAATATAAGTGACCGTCAGGCGCAAATTACTACTAGCTGAGATGGTACTGACAAAAGAAGTCACTACCCCCGGTACTTAAATATATTTTATACAGCCGCCTGTTTGGAAAAAAACAAACACCGCGATGAAAAAGTCACAAAAAGACTTTGGAAGGAAGAGTGAAGTTATGACATCAAGAGTCTTTTGAAATCCCTTTGAAAAAAGAACAACAAATTCAACACGACGAGCACGTGCCTATATTACCAAGGCCGAGAAACTAATCCTAACAGATTATACATAATTTCGGAGAAACACTGAAGCACGCTCTGGAAACCTTTCGTGCAAGTGGCCAAACAGATCTTCGAAAGTGTGTGATGATCACGTACGACTCAGCTGCATTGCTGCGTTTCATTTCGTGGTAAATCCTTTCACGGGTCTTGTTTCATTACAACATCAGAACTTAGTCTACTCGGCCTCGACTGATTTGCTCGACAGCCGCATTAACGCAATCTGCAATCACGTGGTTCATGCTTCGTCTAATCAGTAGTTCTGTGATATTGCAAAACAATTTGAACCGCTTTTCAAACCGGGCCTTGGTTACTGCACAGCAGTACCAGCTATTTTACAACTGCATCTTGGTTCTACACCAGTCTTCCGTCCGAAACGATCGGTCCCCTTCGCATCCTTGCTGAAAGCCAACGGTGAACTACAACGACTCAGTCGTAAAGATGTCTCGACACCGATATCTTATATGCACCGGCAGCCCCCATTGTGGTTATCAAGAAGCCAGATGGAGCATTACGGATCTGTGCTGAGTTGTCAACTGGCCTAAACGCTGCACTCAAAACACACCACACACTACTCTTTGCCGACGCCAGACGATTTGTTCACAACCTTAAATGAAGAAGAATTCTTCGCAAAACTGGACTTTGCATAGGCTTACCTGCGGGTGGAAGCTTCTCCGGGATCACGTGATTTGCTCACCATTTATACCGACCGCGGTTTATTTCAATATAACCGTTTTCCTTTTGGCATTGTGATCGCTCCGGCAATCTTCCAACTGCTGGTGGATACATTTTAGCTGACATTCTGGACGACGTGCTTATCGTCGGTTTGACTCCAGAGGAACTGCGCGCACGAACTGAAGAAGTACTGCAACGTATCCAGGATGTTAGTTTCCGTTTTAAACCAGAGAAATGCAACTTATTCCTGAAATCCTTCAATATCTTTGGATTCATCGTTGATGTTGGTGGTCGACACCCAGATCCAAAGAATACTCAAGCTATCCAGAGAATGCCGTCTACTACAGACGTGAGTTTCCTTCGTTCATTTCTTGGCCTAATTAATTGTTATTCGGTATATCTTCCAGCACTTCATAATATCAGGCCACTACTGAACAATATTTTAAGGAAAGACGTCCCGTGGAATTGATCCAGCGATTTTGAACCCGCATTTTCATAACTGAAGTCAGTGCTCAGCTCCGCCATCTTGATGACTCATCGCGACCCCAAACTCCAGGTAATTTTGGCTGCTTTCGCTTCCGCGTATGGTGTTGGTGCTGTCACATCACACAGATTTCCCGATAGAACCCAGGAGCCTGTCATATACGCATCACGAAGTCTTAAACCAGCGGAAAAACAATGCGGTCATGTCGGGAAGTAAGCTCCGGTATCTTGTTTGCAGTGCGGCGCTTCCACAACCTGATCTACGGGCGTAAGCTGCTACTGTTAACTGACCATAAACCATTGTTGTTTATATATGTATCTAAAACAGATTGCCCTGCACGCTCAACCAACAGACTACAACGGCAGGCCTTGACTCTCCTTGTCTACGACTTTTAGATCCATTGCTGACGAACTTAGGATTTTAGTCAGTCAGATACCTTATCGCGACTGATTAGCGACTACCCCGTATCGGAATGAGCAGCAGCCATTGCGGCAGTAACGGCAACAGACCATACGGTTGATTACTTCACGAGCGCCGTCAGAGCTTTACCACTTACAAATCTTGAAATCCAGCAGGCAACGGTTGAAGACTCTATCCTCCAACAGGCCATGCGATACACTGCAGAAGGTTGGCTAACCGGAAAATTCGACGGAGAATTGAAACAACTTTACAACAGACAGAGCTCACTATGTGTAATGAGTAACTGCTTGATGTCTGGTGATTAGGTTGTTGTTCCATATCGTCTGCGTTTTGAAGTAATCCGTCAGTTTCATTTCGCACATCCGGGAATGAATCAAATGAAGTCATTGCATGAGCCTACCATTATTGGCCTGGTATGGATGAGGACATCGAAAGGTACTTCAAAGACTGTGTGCGCTGTCAGCAAGCAGATAAGCCCCTCCCCGCTTTGAAGCGGTACCCTGGCCGCAACCCGACAAACCCTGGCCTTGGCTGCACACCGACTACGCTGTTCCCATCAACGGAGTACATTATCTGCTTTTCGTGGATACCTATTCCAAATGGCCGGAGATCGCCGCTGTATCTCCCCGACTACATCGAACAACTCACAGGTGCTGGCAGCAGTAAATGGCCAGCACGGAGTCCCGGAGACCATCGTGACAGACAATGACTTACAGTTAACGGCAAGTGGGTTTCAAAATTTTCGCACGCTTAATGCCATTTGTCACATACGCTCTCCACCCTACCATTCCCAATCCAACAGTCAGGCTTAACGCTTTGCATGTAGTTTCAAGCGGGCGCTTCCCAAGTCACGGGAAGAGGGAACGTCAGAAGAGATCCCACGAAAGTTCTTGGTTATCCACAGAACCACTCACACCAGTGCCACACCGAATCAGCTGTCTGCCGCAGAAGCACTCATGAGCCGAAAATTTCGGGCAATGCACCGCGCCATGCTGCTGTGAACCACGGCTTATCAAGAGGCATCACCGGTAAGTCATGGGTCCTTATTCGAAGTTGGCTCAGTTGTGTGCGTCAGAGATTACCGAGCGAATGATAAAACACGGAAACCTGGCCTCATGAATAATAAAGGAACGTCATGCTTGATGTTGCCGTTGGAAACGAGACTTGGTCGGGACACAGAAGGAAATTACGATCGAGGAGTACCTCCGAAGGATGGAACAATGGGAGATCCCGCTCCACATACTTTTGGATACGTTTAACGTTCCATTGAAAGCATCTAATTTGGAGAGCGCACCACATGAAGCGGCTGAACAGTATAACATTGTATGTAGATCCCCCCACACAGACGGCGGTCCAGCCGCACCAGTGACCCTACCGCGCGATTCCAGTTGAATTTCAGGAACTCCCGATATTAATGTTCTAAAAATGGGTAAGTTGGGGGTGTCAAATTTTCCAAGAACTGCCCAATAAATATGTTATGATTATTTACTACTTCTGTAAAGTTGAATATCCGTTTTCGCGCCGTTGTTGCGCCGTCTTTTTAGTTTTCGCGCCGAGTAACATGCTACAAGCTGGTTCGCTTTCTATGTGCCTCAGAGAACAATATTCAAAGGGTCGCTTGAAGTGCTATAAATACGCAAGAACTCCGCTTGTAGTTTGTCTTCGGACTGAGAAGTTAGAAGCTCTCTCGCTCTGGAGACCAGTGATTTTTCCTTCATAGTCGACATGTGCATCAGCTCTTTGGAGTTACTACAGCGCGTACAGTGTTACTGTTCCATAAGGATCGTTCCAGCTCAGTTGTATTCGCTCGGCCGTTCCGCGGTATAACATTATTGGCCACGGGGATGGGATGATGTTATACATTTCTACTCCTTCATTGCTCAGTAATTCACGTCGAACTACCTCAGTATTAATGTCCACGTGTCTCCACTAGATGATCGGGGTTTCAAGTGGATTGAGCTCGGACTTGCTTTGTCCATTTTCGTCCACAATGACAGTAAGCTGTCATGCATGTACGCAGTCTGCAAACACTCTTTCCAGTGTGCAGAGAGAGCAGTATTGCTTCTTTTAATACTGTTCGATCGGAGTGCCACAGGAGTGTCGCCTCTGCATTTGAGTATAACATACAGCTGAGGGACCGCACCCGTATTATTGGCTGTGTTGAGATGAGTGTGTACATATGTGCGGCCATCACCGTGTGTTTGTCTTAATTTTATTAACGAGGTTGCAAGCAATTTCTTTCTAGTTCACCTGCTATTTGTCTCTTCTTTTTATGTGAATGTTCGACGCCCTATGATTGTAGGTTACGGGTATCAGGCAGACGAAGCCTGAGGCGGGATCCTCACGAAAGGAGCACAGGAATCTGTTGCCTATCAGCGCAGTAAACCAGGCTATCAGGTCACTCGCATCACATTCTCTGAACTGAACTCAACTGATCATCACCTGTTCTGCGCTTTGAAGTAAACTGAAATTGGGGTTGATTGCTCATGAAAGGGAGGGGCTTCTTCTCTTGCTGTCGCAGCACTGGAAACCCCCGGAGTCTCACCGACACTAATTCCAGCTCAGGCTGCTACTTCCTGGAAGCTGGACTGAAGTGAACTGAACTAAGCCATCGACCAATGACATGAAGGACGGACCGTTTCAGGGTGTTACTGGGTTACCATCTACTTAAGAAACCGTTACGTTAGTAGTTTACTCTGTCTCATTAACTTATTATATTACCCTGTTCTCAGTACTTTCCGTAACCTCAAGAGCCGTGCTACACCATATGTTCCACCGACTGCCTTTCAGGTAAAGAGAAAACCGCCGGACAGCTCAACGGATAGACTGAATGGATCCGAGTAATTTGGGCCCCCAGCCTGGAAACCACGCATAAAGCGCTGAAATACGTGAGCACTTGAAAATACGTGAAATACAGGATAGCGTTGAAGTCCTTATCTCTGCTGTCAAGAGGGGACCAGTGTCCTCGGATGTACCACACCAGGCACCCACATCAGAGGCTACTGCCCCCATCTCCTTGGAAGGTCAAGCAAGGGGCCGGAAGAGCAGATCCCAAAGATGTTAAGGACCATCATTCTTCTAGACCCCAATCATTTCACCAAAAAATTCGTCCGTTAAAAAATATTTTATTCCTAAGCCTTATAGACCAGTGAGTCTGCTGGGATCCCCCCTGTATCCAAAAAGGCCCAAATTTGTCTCATTCCTGCGGCTCTCTCCACGACTGTGATGAAACGGCTGCCATCCCCCGAGAGGGCTCACAGGACCACGCCGCCAGTTACGTACTCCCCCTCGCTACCGAGGCTACTTTCCCAAGCTCTCCCTTGTGCGCTTCTGTCTCTTTCTGCACCCAGCGAAACGAGGAAGTAGTCCTAAAGTGCGTGTACACCAACTGTCTGAGCCTTCTGAACAAATTGCCAGAAATCAGACCGCTGGTCCACAACGCTAGCCCTCACATTCTTGCGTTATCAGAGACCTGGCTTTCCGTGGATATCAGAGATAATGAACTGCATGTCTCTGGTTACTCATCGTGCCCGACGGACTCCTCTGGTGGACGCATGGGAGGCTGCGCCGTTTTCCTAAGCCAGAAGCTCCCGGTGTCAGCTGCCGTGGGGGAATTTACCTCTCCACGGAAACGCGACACGTTCTGGATCAAACTCCAACTTCGCAAACGTGACACGCTACTTACCGGTGTTATGTACCGTTCGCCGTCATGCAGTGCATCTGACGACTAGGCTATTCTTGCTAGCCTAGGCATCATCATCATAGACAACAATACATAAGTGGTTCATAATGAAAGGCTCACGTCTACCCAGCGTTTCTCCCATCTTCTTATTATGGGTGACTTCAACGCTCCCAAACTCAACTTTATTTCGGCTTCTCGTGAGGACTGTGGCTGCAGGTTCTCGGAACCCTTCACAATGTGACCACATGTTACTGAACTTTGACATTATCTGTTACTGGCTCCAAAACGCTGTTACAAAGACTTTATTCCGGAACTTCCGGAAAGCTAACTTCAACGTACCAAGGACGTTCTTAAGCACACTCAGCCTTATATCCGACTCAGTAAACTTGAACTACCCTTCCTTTGAAGCTGCTATTCACGAGACCGATGAGGCATTTGTTCCTCGAAAGCTATGAAAATTCTCCTGTCGTGCGCCACTTCCGCGGAACATACGCCACCTTCTTGAAGTACGTTCTCGTCCATTCTCTGGGCAGAAGCTAACGGGTAGATCAGAGGACCTAGAGGCCTTTCGCTGTGTACAAAACAGGTGTAAGCGGGAAATCCGGCAACACACCCAACAGGTACAGTCAAAAATCCTACGGGTAGCTCACGATAATAAGAATTTTCTCTCCAAGTATATACGTCGCCAGAGAAAAACTAAGCCCTCAGCACTTTATCTGCGGCTTCCCGACCAGGCAACCTCCTCCAACCCCCAAGTGATTGCCGAGATGTTTTGCAGAATACTACTCATCAGTCTACAATGTGGATCTGTCAAACTGGCATCCAGTTCTCCCGCGAAGACACTTCCAACACCTCCTTTTGACAGCTGACTTTTCTTTGTCCGACGATCAGGACCTCTTGCTTAAGATCAATCCTCATAATGCCATGGGACCAGACTAGATCCATCCCCGGATCCTCAAAAAAGCGGCCCTCGGTTTGGCGGTGCCTCTCTTTAATCTGTTTAAACAGACACTTCGGACAGGCACTCTTTCGGAGGCATGGAGAGAGGCCACTGTTCCACCTATATTCAAAACAGGCGATCGTCACTCTCCTGCTAGTTATCGGTCGATCAGTCTTACTAGCATCCCATGAAAGATAATGGAGCGATTGTTAAAACGCACCATCTTCAAGCATTTTTTCTCAAATAATCTCTTCGATTCAGTATGGCTTTCTTCCCGATCGGTCATGCATTACAAATGTTAGTCTTCATGGATAGCCTAACAGAAGCAAAAGACAATGGCCGTATCTCGGATGCAATCTTCTTCGACTATACCAAAGCCTTCGACCGTGTCTCACACGGTCCTCTGGTGCAAAAACTGGAAGCCTATAAGATTCAAGGAGTTCCGCGCTCGGTAACTTCTTTTCTTGGTAACAGGACGCTCAGAGCAAAATCCGGTTCAGGCCTTTCGTCTCCATCCCCAGTCTCTGTGGGAGTCCCTCAAGGATCGGTACTTGGTCCATTGTTGTTTCTGATCTGCATCAATGATCTCCCCGAGTTGATCTCCAGCAACGCTTTCCTTTAAGCAGACGACTTAAAAATCTGGAATGCTCAAGACCCCGATGCATTGCAGATTGACCTTGATAATATTAACTGCTGGTCAGATGATTGGAGTCTCCCTCTAAACGCACATGTCACTCGGAGGAGACTCCGGGAACCTATTCGTGATACATGGTGCACAAAGTGTAATACATATCGCGAAAGTTGGCTTCAAAAAATACCTAGGGATTTGGCTATCATCTGCTCATCCTTCTCTCATTACCCCCAGCTGGCCGCAAAGGGGGGTTTTTCGACACTTGGGATGATAAAAAGAACCCTCCTCCACATAGACCGAAATTCCTTCCACACACTTTACGAAGTCTACATAAGACCACTGCTCTAGTATGCCAATCAGGTCGTCTACACCGGTTTGAAGAAGGACATACTCGCCATTGAACGTGTCCAGCAAGTAGCCACCAAAATGGTCACTGGCTTACGGCATCTCTCCTACGAGTCTCGCCTCGAAATTCTTGATCTTTATCCACTTGAGTTTGAAAGACTCCGCGGCGAATTAATTCTTGCACGCCTTCTTTTTAGCACAGGTCTCATGCAACAATTCTTTACCCTAGTAGACGATAACAGTCGAAGAGGTCACGACAAGAAGCTCCATAAGCTTCGACCTCGGACCTTCTAAGACAATAGTTCTCCTATAGAGTTATCAACTACTGGAACGACCTTCCACTGGATATTGTTAGCTGATCTTCTAAGGACCGCCTCACAGGGCTATTGGAGTATCAACTACTTAATAAACCGCTGAAATTAGTAATTTATCCTGTTCTGCTAGATCGTTAGGTTACTCCGTTCTTGATACTTTCTGTAACTAGCAAGTAGTGTGACAGATTTATGAATTCAGATGAGACCCAACTGTGAAAAGTCAGGGCTTCGGCTGGATTTGAACCAGCGACAGACACAGCATGCCTCAACGCCACAAGCGCTCTACCAGCTGAGCTACGAAGCCACACTGCGAGCTCGGAAATTTCACATTTGGACTCTGTTACCCAACCGTCCCACTGTCTCATATGGAATCCACCAAATGATTCAGGGGATCGACTGCCCCGTCAGGATTTCTCAAACAGTTCACGCTAGAATTCACCAACGCTACTGCTGAGCATAGAAATTGTATTACTAACAAGGAGTATGACAGATTCATGAATTTAGATGAGGCCCAACTGTGAAAAGTCAAGGCTTCGGCTGGATTCGAACCAGCGAAAGACAGAGGGACGGGTGGGTAACAGAGTCCAAATGTGAAATTTCCGAGCTTCCGGTGTGGCTTCGTAGCTCAGCTCAGCGCTTGCCGCGTTGAGGCATGCTGTGTCTGTCGCTGGTTCGAATCCAGCCGAAGCCCTGACTTTTCACAGTTGGGTCTCATCTACTTGCTGTAACCCCCATTAGCGGTGCTACACCCTGTTTTCAATGACTGGCTTCCAGGTCAACAGAAAACCGCCGGACATCGAAACGAACAAACTGACTGGATCCGGGTAGATTAAGGCCCCAGCCTCGGACCCGTGTACGAATCGCTGAATCGCTGAATCGCTGAAAAAGAGCGTCTTTTTGAACTTTGCGTTACTCTTGTTATTCAGCAGGTTATGGAGGAGCTGGGATTGGCTGTCCAGCAAACGAAGGTGTGGTTTGCTTTTATTGGTGACTTTCTAGGACTTGGAGCCATTAGATACTTCTACTAATAATTTCGGTTACATCGATCCTCTTCAACTAAGTGAAGATGACCTGTACGTGAAGCTCAAGGTACACGTGCTTCGTCGGTGCCGATTTTTAGAGTCTGAAAAAACAAATAGAGTTTATACAGATACAGGAAGAGTACATAAAGGATGAACAAAAAAATTTGAAGAAGGAGTATCGCCATGCACAGGAAGAAGTAAAACGAATAAAAAGCGTGCCGTTAGTCATTGGGCAGTTCTTGGAGGCTGTAGATCAGAATACTGGTATCCTTGGATCCACTACGGGTAAACAGCCGTACACTAATTTTACACTCATTAGGATCGAATTACTACGTTCGGATTCTTTCGACTATTGACAGGGAGCTGCTGAAGCCCGGTGCAAGCGTTGCCCTCCATAAACACAGTAACGCCTTGGTTGACGTTCTTCCCCCTGAAGCTGACAGTTCAATCTCGATGTTACAGCCAGGTATGTGACGTGCAGAAGTTCCGGCGTCCCGTTTTCTCGTACGCTCACTTCAACTATTTCCCGATTAATATGTTCGTCAGTTGAACATTGCCTACACAGCTAATGTCACCTTGCGTTTTATGACTCAGATAATGTTATATTTACTCCTGTGATGGCTGACCAGGTCAAGCTCGTTTTGTTCACTCCGCAAAGATCATCCTGCGGACGATCACGTTTTTGTTTTGACCTGGGGTTCTCCCTCAACTCAGGCATTCACAATGGTTGACTACATTCTTCACTCATCAATGTTTGGAAATCACCCCTCGTGTTCACGGATAAAATATGTGTTATGGATGTGAATGAGTCGTCCTGTCGCTTTTAAGCACCGCTCCATTTATATATTTTACTCTACTTTATTATCCCTGACTCCTGCCACGTCGGTGTAATAATTCCGATGGTTATGCTGATTTAGGCTTCTGCCTTACCATGCGCAACTGTTCTGGACATTTCAAAAGGAAACAGTCGAACCGGGAGCGGTTACGCATTTAAGGGTGCGTAGAACCGTATATCACTTTTCCGAGCGCGTGAGACCCTTTTTAGACAACAGAGCAAAATCCAACAACAAAACTTTTCTTGAGACAATGCTGTCCTCAACGTATGATGGAAACGGCTCGGCAAAATTACGTGCGAACCAGAACCCCTCTAATCATTCGATGGCTGCACTACACCATACGGTCGGAAAAATTCCGCTATGATTCTGAACCCTCATGTAAATTTAGATACGGTCGCGCTCAGCAGTTGTCAAGGTAAGCTTGTAGTACCTTGTTTTTTCGCTCACTAAGACTGTGTACGTTTCTCTGTTGTAAAGAAACTCATCGTTTTAGACCGATGGACCTCGAGTGAGGTCTCCTGGAAAACGTCCACCAGATTTATGGTCGTTCGACGGAACTTGCAAACAAGCGTTGAATGATCCCCTTGATTTTAAATACTGCTAACTGTTAAAAACCGAAGCGAAGTGTCTGCGCAAGAGCTGTGGGGCTTACTTGGCATTCGGACACCGTTCCCTCTGCCGATTAGGTTGTGTTAGATAGAATGACGTTGCTGGCAACGCGACGGTTCATTTTTGTGTATTTGTGAAGTTTCGATTTGGTGATTGGTAACTGAAATAATGAAAATGCGCTGGTTGGGCCATGTACTCTGTCTGCTGATAGCGTCTATCGCATTGTACGTCGTTCAGTGTGGCTGTTAAACAAGTTCGAGTTATATCGTCTCTCAAGTGGGGTAGTTCACATCCACTTGCACCGCTGGTTGAAAACTGGAACGTGGCAGTGCTTTTTGAATTTGTCTCGTTGGAGTCGTTTACTCTTCGTGGATTTCCATTGTCTATTCCTATTCTCCGTTCACGCTTATCAATATCTTGTGGACCGCTGCCATGTTTAGTGCCACCGCGGACCGTTGCTTCCATTATTACGACTCAAAACTGAAAATCTGTATATACCTTGCCTGTGGTTTTGACTGTCAAACTCAGTCGGACTCCCATTTGTGTCTCTCAAGTCAACCTTCCATTTTCTGACTGAATTGAAAATGATGAAGGTTCATGTACTCGTACTAGTGAAACTATCCGACCCAGTTCAATTCCCATTTTATTTTGCGGTTCCCATAGGCTTTCAGGCTATTTTTCTCCAAAGCTAACTACTAACCGCTAGTGCGTATAGCCTTTGCACTTCCCGATTCGTGTACTGTGTGTACTGTGCTCTTTAGAGGCGCTCCTACTATTCTAACACTTATTCAGTTGGGCTCACTTTTAAACGACTAGTGATCCAAAGGTTTCTGCGTCATTGTCTGGTGAGGTCACAGCCACAGCTTGCGGCTAAGCCAGGGTGAGAATTGCACTAAATCCCAAAGCCATAAAGATTGGATCCTAGCTACTGGTTGTTTGTGCGCAGCTAGATTTACCTCATGAATCAAAGTCCGTTGGCGCTACTGCGTTGTAGTCGTTCTCTTTGCGCACACTCCAACAAACAGTAGTTCGACTGCTTTGAACACTTAACTCTGTAGTTTTACTTCGAAAGATAAGTAGTGATATGCTTAACATCCTAGCCCGGCCACCGACAAAGATAACAAATTGCTGCACGCATGCATCGTAGTCCCTGCGGTTCTGGCACCGCGTTTAGACACAAGAAGCTTTTTTCCGTCTGACAGTTGATTTGTGTACCTCAGCCGTAGACCATTACTTGTGGGCTAGTTAAAGATAGAGTCGCTGAGTCAAGGTTTGTCGTGCATTTTGTGGTGATCACCTATACTCTACCTTTTGTCATCGCCTTGGAGGCCGTGCGCCTTTTACAGCAGGATAGACAAATAACATTCAACTGAGGAAATGTGACGGACGTTTTTCTAGCTGTAGGGATGAACAACATTGTAAGGTACGAGGGCTTACAGAACGCTGAGAACAAATTGCAGCGCCCCTGAAAGTTTGCTGTGAAGAGGTCTGTTCTGAAAGAACTATGGTTGCAGCTAATCTGTTTCCGTCAAGTCAGTAACCTTTGTAACTATGTACTGATTGCTTCTTCTTGACTCCGGATATGCGCATTACCGAAGTGAACACAAATACAAATCAAATGGAGGCTTGTACGAAGACCGTTGGCACCACTTGGTCTGCCAATCGAAAAGAGGAACCTTCTTATTTGAAAGTACCGGTATGCTGTTCTCATCAGTTTATGGTCGTCTGTCGATCATATACGTAAATGTGTTAAGCTCACCTCGTGGTCACTCCACAAGTGATGAGAGTTTATGAACAGCCGTCTGAGCTTTGTTCGGATTTCTCATGAGCGACTTTATAAAGGGTGCTTGTGGATTTTTGATTTAGAGGTTCTTCGTGCTGCGCTGACCGATATGGGTTATGTGATTAACCTTTCTGTCTACCGTTTCTGCTGAAGTCGTGCGGATAATGGTAGATGAAATAAATTGCAGGGTTCATCTACATGGAATGCCAGCTAGATCAAAGAAAACGCTTCTGACACTTGACAATCTTCACCGAGTGTCGCGTCTTAAGGACAGTTGACATGCGATCAGTTGTGTTATTTAGTTCGGAAACGAGGCACGTTTGTTATAGAGGTGTTAATAAACGTTATGCTTAGCCGTCATTAACTTCGCCAATTAACTCTTATCACGCGGACAATGCGGTTGTTCGCCAGTGCTAACTTGAGGTCTGGTTAATAATTCACACGTTGGTAGTCGTCGGTTTGTTACAACCAGCGGGTCAAAGTAGTCCTTGTTTCGTTTCTCACAAAAGTGGTTGTAAGTATCACAATGAACACTTGTAAGAAATGTCGCCAGTTCTATAAATAAAGCTGCTTTTCAGTATGGTCGAAGAACTTTTGGTATCGTCCAAAAGCCTGATACGGTTTCGTACACATCAGCTACCCGCAGCAGTGGTCAGAATCAGACAGTGCTGTCTTATTCACGACACCCTTGCGCTTGGGAAGCCTCGCATTGCCAAGCAAGTCAGGCTGTTGAGTCATTTTCTCCTATTGGGGTCCTCCAGGAAAACCCTAGTGTCCGTCGTCTCGCGGGTCAGAATTTTGAGTCAGAGACTCGGAGTGGGACCCTGCAAGTTAACTCCCTTCCGCGGCACAAGTGACTCAGAAATATCAGAAGTTCTGGTTTCTTTGACACATTAATCTGGTCGTTTCCACCTTCCTGTTGTGCTACCCATCATCCTCCATTAAAGCTAAGTTGGTCGGTAAACATTGCAGCCATCAGTGTTCGCACTCTTCGACAGGTAGTTCAGTGAGCTGCTTTTACGAGCCCCTTCTCGAATGCGAATTTGGACATATGCTGTATCTCCGGAACACCTTCACTATTCTAGCATTTTTATTCACTTGTACTTGCCCTTAAATAATGTGAGGCCAGTGGTTCTTTCTCAGGGTATCCGGTAATGATGAAGCCGATGTTCGTGGTCAGGTTGGGGTGGGGATTTCTCTTAACCCTAGGGCATAGTAGATTCTGCTTGGTTGGAACCCAGCGAATAGTCATCTTTGTGACATCAGATTTAGCACTTTTATCAAGGTTTGTCGATGCACACTGGAAAGGCTGTATTCATCATCTGCACATGTTTCAAGAGACAGTAGTTCAGATGCTATCAAGAACGCTTTCCATGATGCCTTCCTTGCTCTTCTGAGACAAGCTAAGCACTTGAGAATCGTTGTACTTGCTAGCTGTCTATAGATGCTCAACTCGGTCGGCTTACTCTTGACGGCGAGCAGCTGGGTGGTATGTTTAGGGTCCGTGCAAGGCACACTGAAAAAGGCTGTCGGCTCTAACAGTTATGCGCACCTTATGGACTGCATATAGAGTAACGTATTTCAGCACAAACGATGACAATGCTTCACGTGAGGACCACCTTGCGCAACACAGCCATGGACGCTAACCAGTCTTGTCGCCGCCACTAGTCAGTGGCTTCACTCCACTAAATACTATCATTTTTTGTTTGTCTACAAGGTGCAGGCACCTTGATCTTGAGTGTTTGAATATAGATATAGTTACTTCGGTAATTATCCCCCCTCCTCTTACGTTTCTTCCTGAGCACAGCCTGCTCTTGTCTTCATAGTTGTATGGCCGCTAAGCATCAGTGAGGACCGCTGATGTGTTGCTATCTATGTTGATTGTGATATTAACCGCTTATTTTGGAGTAACCACCTTGACTCAGGTCATGCCGCCGTTGGTGTCCGCTTTTTCCAAGTTTTCTCAGAGATCACCTGCTCACAGGCACAGTAATCAGTTAGAAATTGAACGGCGATGGTACATGAAGCGTTTATCAAACAGCACCGACAGTCAACCTGTCCAGGTCAAAACGGTAGAGTGACCCAAACGAGCACTGGGCATGCATACCAACAGTTAGGCGACCCTCATTTGAAGAGGCCCGTTCCAAAAGAGCACTCCGAACACAATAGAGGTGGATTTCTGTCGATCCAATCGAACTTGTGAACAAACACCCACTGATCCCCCGGATTCTGAACAGAGCAAAGACCGCCATGCAGTGAAACGCGAACTTACAATGAGTGTGCTTGTGCACCGCGACTTGCTTTTCTAACCAAGCCACAGAGGTGGAGAAAGCACTCTTATCAGGGAATGACCGGGTGTGGTTTTCTGTAATTCGTGGTTGTACTGTCCGTCGGCAATGTTAGTTATGTTATATGTGAGAACGATGGCCCATTATTTTACAGCTAATCACGACGTCTTGAAAGAGGACTTGAACACTTCGAGGAACAATTCAGTTGACCCGAGCCAACTCATTTAATTGTGGATGGTGGAGAATATATGTTCACTTACGACATTCCAAACGATCCTCCAGAGGAAACGGAAGCTGCTTTAAAGCCTTAAGTATTGAAACGTAATAAAGTTCCAGTTCCGTACCTCCTTTCCGCAGCACTTTTCAACGATGGTCAAGGATTGGTATCTGAACCGGCCACAGCTCTGTTTCATATGGGAGACTGAAGATGTGCCTCATGACTGATACTTATCAACAGTCCTTTTCGCTTTCGGAAAAGGTGCCAGGACAATATGTGACAGCCACAGAGGTGATATATATATATATATATATANATCAAACAGATAAATGTGTCGGAGTGAGGTTGTTCTACCGCTCACCGTGTCCGGCTGTATATATATATATATATATATATATATATATAATATCACGATGACCACATGTGGTGGCAAACGGTCCATAACATGAGAAGAAAAAAGGTCACATGTAGGGCAAGGAGAAAAAATTGTGACGACGCACACAGAGATTGGCAGTGTCTCCAGCCAAATGTGTTCATTTTCCTTCGGACCTCAACGAGGGAGCAGGGAGCACCCTACTGAAGCAAGCTTCAGTGTAAATGCCTTCATACACCAAACCCAATTCATACGTTGATCACCGGGCTGTCGCTTCCAGCCTAACCCACCCAACCCCACAAACAAGACGGTGTGGCAGACGGTGAGTTAGCATTCGTAAAATGCGGCTAAGTCAACAAAGCTTGTAAGATTCGGCCGGTATCACAGGTCGACAAAGTCTATCCGTTCCGGAGACACGTCAGCGAACTTCGTCATGGTTGTCACGGTGTCCCCACCACACGCCGCTGCTATTTCGGAAGCACCAATAGTCGAAAACGGACGCTTCGTGTACATCCTCCGTGCAAATCGACTAGGTTTCGGGACCGTACAATAGGACTTCTCTAACAGTGGCATTGTACACTCGGTCTTTTGCCGAAGGATTTAGATCATGCCGACACCACAGATGGCGTGAGTTGACAAATGCCTTCCGAGTCTTTGCTGTACGATTTGTGATCTTATTCGACATTCCCTCAGCGTTCTCAAGGTACGTGAACCTCACAACTACCTCTGACGACTCACCACCACGGGTGAGGGCGGGCTCATAGCTCTACCAATCTTGCAATACCAACTTCCATTCAGTAAAAGCAAAGGCCATACGAAACTGACGAACTGAAGCCTTCAATCTATCCAAGCTGCTCTTGGCTCCGTGCGAGCCCTTGTCGATTAGGGCGATGTCGTCTGCCTACTCTAGACCTCGAAGCCGAGTGCCTGGAAGGGAATCCACACCATCATATTTGCAGTTTGTCAGAACACTCCAGGATCTCTTCTACCTCAAGTTCGAATAGGAAGGTGGAAGCTGGACAACCTTGTCACACCCCACTTGTTATGCTAGAGATCGGCGACACGCTACCGTAAACTCCAACGTTGTTTCAAGTCTGACAATAAATTGCTTTCAGGGTATTCGTATTCTTCTCAGGTGCACCCTTCTTCGATAGACAGCCGCAGAGTGCAGCTCTGTCAACCGAATCGAAATTCCCTCTGATGTCCAGGAATACAACAATTGTTGATCTTCTGTATGAATCGAGAAGTTCAAGCACTTGTCCGCATGTGAAGATGTGATTAATGTGGTCACGGCCGAGGCAGAACCCGGCTTACTCCTCGGGTATGTTCTTCGCGCGTTCCACTTAGTTCACTAAGTGGCTGTGAGCAACTTTGACGCACTGACAGTCAGGCTAATCCTTCTGTGGTTTTCACACGAAGTGCGAGTGCTTTTTGAAGATGGGTATAATAATAGCTAAATTCCAATCATTGGGAGCGACCTTACTAATCCTGAGTTTTGGGAGCAGAGCCATTAGCTCTTTAACTAAAGCTGTATCTCAATCCACAAAACGGGCATGATGGAGTTCTGGGCCGGGTGTTTCGGAAACTTGATCTCGAGAGGGACTTGTTTCCGAGGGCCGAGAGACGTCATCAGACCAACGAGCATAGACAGAGCCCGAAGGTATAGTCAGTGACGCAGTTGGCTAGTTGGACTGCTGTTGAAAGTGCTCAACCGAGCGTCCTAAGTGTCGCTACAGGTTATGTATAGACTCAACATTGGCTTCGTGAATTAACTCGCTCACACCTGACTTCCTGCTAGCAGTTTCTCAGATGAGATAGGAAAGATTTCGAGTTTTCCCGGTAGCGTCGGCTTGCTCTATCTCGATAGAGCGTTGTATCCACCTGGCCTGGCTATCCTTTCGTAGTTGTTTCCGGAGTTCCATGCGAGTAGCCTTGTGGGCCGAGTTGTATTTGCTGTTGGGTAGAATATTCCGGTGAGCGTCAAGAAGTTTCAGTGGTCTCATGGGACCCAACAGTAAATAGCTGAATGAGTAATAAGATCACATGAGGCAGTATCGCACTTATACACTACACGCTGTACATGCGCCCATTTTGCTTCACCGTCGTCTGGTGGGTCGTGAACTAGACTAGAGACAGGTACATTGGCAAGTTTAGAACGCCTGTATACCTGTTGGTTGAGGTACGCTAATCTGTGGTTGACAGACTGACCCCCCACCGAAACGCGAAACGAACTTGACACATACTAGTGCATGATCAGAATCCGCCTAGCTGCTCCAGATTGGATTGCATCGAAACTGCTCACGGGTCTCATACTGTGACGACTTCTAAAACAGGGCACCATATAAAAGATGTATAGGCAGGTTCCAGGCATGTCCCGGCGGGTGGATCATATATTCACCGTACGATGGACACTGCGGCATCGGCACTCCTTTTCTTAATCCACAGTCGTGATATTTTTGGAACTAAAGAATGCTTTTTCTCAGTCATCCGACACGCCATCTAGGATCATCTCCATCATAGAGGGGTACCAGCAAATATGTCAGTTTGTTAAGGTCGTTGTATGCCTGATGTGAGTGATAGTACTCTGAAGCGTTCTTCGCGCCAAGTGGCTTCTGACAGGTGTCCAATCTGCCTCTTCCTTTTCACTTTTGTGATGAACGATATTTTGAAAGGTGTACTTAAAAGTTCCGGGGATCTCTGGATGGAGCTTCTGTCAGGTGGTAAGCTGGCTGGTGTTTAGTATGCGAACGTCTGCTTTGCTGAGTTCTGCATTGAACATGCAGACCACGCCGAATCGGTTGCATGATATTGTAACGTGCAACGAAGTGAAGACACCAAGGGACAAGGTTTCTCTGAAGGAAGGGGCCACAGCGGGAATCCGGAGTGGTAGTAAAAACCGACAAGCATGAGACAGAGGCCCAGTAACTCACACAAACAACCTACACAGTCGAAAACTCTATTGGTTTCAACCACACAACTTCGAACTGAGTTACAATATGGCTGGTATGTATAGTATGCACCTTGCACTTCCAAAGTTTAAAGGGTTACTACAAGATTGGATTGGCACTAACCCTGCTTTTTTATTGCTAGCAGGCCGCTTAAGACCATCGATCTTTTCACCCACATTGGCAGTGTTGTCCCGTCAGCTCGTATTGCCGACGACGTGTCCACGAGAACACCAAAAGCACATAGTGCACTCGCCAACCTGCGTCACTTGCGGCATCGCAAAAACGTCCACTTTTCGAACGAAGGCAGTGTTTACAATGCTTGTTCGCGTTCAGTTTTGCTCCGTGAATCAGGGACCTAACCCATTCAAGCGGCAGATGCACATAAACTCGGTATTCGCTCATCGTTGTCTCCGCCAGTCAACCACTATCAAATGGACCGACTTTACGAGGGCAACGCGAAGTCGACAGTCCGTCGGCACGCGTCGAAGAAATGTGTAAGTTCACAACCGACAACAGGTACTGAAATTTCATGTGTTCGCTGATCGGGTGGCGTTCTCGGTGCGTCGACAGAGCGTCTTCCCCACCGCGCATTGTTTAGTGTAGCTGCTGATGGTGGGAAAAATAACGCAAGGTGGCCAGGCAGTGACGCGGTCACGGGTTATGCATGCCCTGATCATCCCACTGAACAAGGTTTGTAGGTGCCGTCTACCTGGTTGGAGATTCCGCGACCATCTCCACCACTCGTTGAGAACACCCTCCGACATGGCTCGTGTTACAGTCAGTGGCAGGCACGTATGCCCAAACTCATTAACTCCTCTGTTTCGGGAAACTCGACTGCGTGTTTTTTATTTTCCTTCGCTTCCTTTTCTTTGCTATACATTCGTACCGATTTATTACTCTATAACTTTGTGGGCAATTGCCAGTACCAACGGAATCTCGGGTCATTGTGTACACAGTACGACTCAAGACCGAAACAGGTGATGATGACCTTCAAGGACCACTCCTCGTACATCTTACAACGACCACTTTTGTAATATTCGCATGTCCTATCTTTCTCAGATCAACTTGTTTTTACAATGTTATTCCTGAGATAGGTAATCGATGCACTCGTTGCAGTCAACCGTGCGAAGGTTGGATTTCCGGCATTACCAGACATTCGGTGCGCAGAGGAGGTAGAAACCAACTCTACACTATTCTTTTATGCACCGTTTTGAAAACAACCGGACGGAAATACACGGACGACCGTAAGCCGAACAACAGCCGTCGACTTTATGTTGTCATTTAATAACAGCCATTCAGTTACACACAAGTGGAGTCGTCTATGGACACTTTTTCGTAAAGTGCCCGACTGAAATGCCCCCCGAATGGCAAAAGAACGAAGCAGGGCATCTGCGTAGATCCTTCTTACCTACCGGCTATCCCAGACCATTCCTAAGCGCGTGCACCGGAATCTTACTGAGTACTGTTTCAGAAGGTATAGGAAATAAGACCGTCGTCTTGCTTTGCCTAAACGAAGACCATCGCGGAGAGTCCGTAATTTAAATCGCCCACAAGATAATGAGCGGTTTTTGAAGCAAACTTTTTAGGCTCACACGTTCAGTCAAGACACATAAGAGCGGTTGCAGTATACTCCCAGTCAAGATTGCAACCAAGCCTAAGTAAGCGAAGCTTGTTGATAGCTAATGACGAGCACTGCTCGATACTGAGGCGGACTAACGGGGACGAAGTGATTACCATGAATATGCCTAGTTTAGTCATGGGAAAAAACGCGTAGCAAACAAGCTTGTTTTCAGTGTTTCCAAACGAAATGATCAGACTTCCTCAAGGGGAAACAAGGTCGTCTGGTCTTCGACTCAATCTTTTCCCAAGGTTCTCTCAACACATACCGACTCTGATATGTGCTACACTTCATTCATCACAAATTTGGTAAGGACCACTGACTGATGTACGCACTGACGTGCCAGCTACCCGATTACTTTCTTCTGTGACCACTGTTTTGAAAATCGTCGTAGACAGCAATGCACTGATACTTAACTACCATATAACTACAAAGAGAAAAAAGCTGCATAGGAGGAGGGGAGAAAAAAGAAGGGGAGTGGTAGGGTCCTAGCCACAAAAAATAGCTACGTCTGTGGAAAGCCATAGTAAGTACCCGTCAACGTTTGCTGTGTTACGTTTGCTCTTGTATGTATTTTTTTCCATAATGCTCAGCTCAGAATAACTCTAGTCATTTGATTGCCGACTATAATCCAAACTATCTCATTCATCGCCGTTGAGTTTTCAAGGAAAAACGGCGTACTCTTCAGGTTCATTCGCGCTACTGGTCTCAGTCGGCCATCTGTCAATGAAGTTATCAGCGAGGCAGATGACACTCATCTGGGCGGAACACTTCGAGAATCAATTTAGCAGACTTCCTGCTTCTACTACATTACCGCCACAAACTTGTAATGCAGCACACGCTCGATAGATTTAAAATTGCTTGCTAAGGCTGTGGTGCGCCACTGTTTTCCACCCTCCAGTGTAATAGGGATGCTGACCTAGATCTTGTGCGGGCACCTTTCAAAAAAAGTGGAAAGGCTTTAGTAGAGACCTCGGCTCATTTGTTTCAACTTGCGTGGACAACGGAGACCATTCCTCCTTGCTGGAGTAGTGACTCCAGCATATATTCAAGAAGGGTGTCAGGGACTCTTGCGAAAACCACAGGGGAATTAGCTTAACCCTAGTAACCGCTACGGTTCTGTCATTCATTACATTTCGTCGACTCACTGCAGCTCGGGAGGCAAACATTAGGGAACAGGCAGCGTTTCGTCTTGATCAACTCTTTTACTCCGGAGCAGCGTCATGTGTACTACCGATCAGCAGTTACCGTGTTTCTCGACTATAAGAGTGTGTTTGATACGGTGGATCGATCTACATTCTTAGAGTCGCCTAAGCGCAGGGGTGTACTGACCAAGCATGTGAACATACTGTCGGTGCTGTATTCCCACACTATCTCAGGTTAGTGTTTGTGATTAACTGCCTGTACAGTCAGCACTATGAGCTGGATACGTCAAAACTGTCCACCTTCGCCACTTTTATCTAATTTTATGATTGATGAAATATTGCAGGAATGTCTGCGGCACTCATGCGATGCCGACGTGGACTTCATACCTGATAGAAGACTGATCTATCTTGATTATGTTGACAAGGTGTTGCTGTATGACAATTTCCAGGTGGGCCAGTGTTAGGTGCCATTTCGCATTCTGTTAAGTACTTCGGAATGTAATTTTCAGCCTCGAAGTTCAAAGTGCTTCTACAAGACTGCTGTGATTACGTTGATTTAATGTTGAGTAATAAATTTATAGAAGTGGTTGACTGGCTTGTTTACCTGGGAAGCGGCATCAACGGCGGTGTTGACAATGAAATAGAAGCGCGTATCTCTAAAACTACGGTGGTGTTCTCTAATCTGGAACACTTCTGGCGACAGACAAACATGTCTCTGAGACTTAAGGGTTGCACATATAAAACGATATTGAGGGCGATTTTATTTCACGCCAGCGAAACCTGGCCGTTCACAGTAGAAGATGTGAACGGTCCTCAGGTGATTGACCACCGATATCTGCGTTCGATCGCTCACTTCGTGTGGCACCAACGACTAAGCAACGAAGAGGTTAGGAAATGGGTATTTGGTAGTGATTGTCGAACGAGCCCTTCTGTTTAGTCCTTACACATGCACGGACTTAGATAGTTAAAGCATATACTAAGGATGCCAGTTAACCGTCTGTCACCATGCACTTTTTGCTGATGCTGCGGCCGACTGGCGTGAGGTGGACAAATGATGACTTCATATATAGACGCGAATTCGTTTATCAAAGGGTTGACCACTATAGGTCGGGTTTGTCTCCCGGGCTGGGGATCTCGCGACTCCGTAACTGAAGACGTTAGGTGAGCTGGTAACTAATCGGGCTCGGTGGTGTGAATGTTCTCGTTATTCAGCTGAGTTGTCTGTGAATCGAGTGCATTTATTAACGCAGAGCAGCGAAAGTAGCAAGGAATCTGTCTTGCTGATGATGTCTTACTTTCTCTTGTGCCTCGTTTGTTTGTTTGCGAGGTGTGGGCACCTTGATATTGAATGTTTGGATACAGACGACGATACTTTTAATAGTTAGGTTTCTCCCCCTCCCCTCTTTTTCTTTTCTTTCTTTACAGGGTTTGGTTTTTTTCTTCATGGTTATGACAGTTAAGCATCGGTGAGAACCACTGGTGTGTTGCTTTCTATGATTATGAGTTTTCAGTTTAAAAAAAAGCCAGTGGTAGCATGTAAGATGTCTTGCGCAATGACATTTTGTTCGCATCTCATCGGTTACTTTTGCGAAATTAACATACACTTTATATAGTTGGGGGGCAAGCAGCTAGGCGAAATCAATCTAGAAATATTTGAAACAGTCAGTCAGGTGACCAAGGCGGAAGCAGCAAAATGCAACTGATTGATAATTTTGATGCAATAAAGGGGTGGTTAAAGATACATACATATTGAGTGGGAAAGGGTAGATATAGTTAGAAAAAATGTACAGAAAACAAGCAAGAGCTGAAATGCTGTACAAAAAGTACCAGTTGCATTCTTACCAACATAGTGAAAGGTTAGTCACCAACTGTTTCTGAGCGCATAAAGAGGGATTCAGTCGATGTATTGAGACGGCTTCCGCAATATTGAGAGCCTGCTTTAGCTTGGGTCTAAAGAACACTCTGAAAGCCGTTCTAGGGTCCACTGAGTGGCCGGTCTGTAGAAGGTGTTTTGTAA
>QNGE01001334.1:115410-133146 GCA_008508345.1 Paragonimus westermani | reverse complement strand
CTCCTTCGGTCTTGTTGATCCATTCTGAATCGAGTAGTTCGGTTGCTGCTTGTTTGAATTTCTCGCTCTCGTTTCTATATCGCGTCAGACGGCGGTGTGCATCCTTAATAAGTTCACGATGCATTTGTTTCTGGTAGCTTCTGGTGATATTCCTCGCACGTTCTGACTGAATCGGTGGCTTGCAGGTAACGCTTTTAGGGAACACATTATGACGGATGCAATTGTGTAGAAAGCACAGATGCTCACGGACTGAGCCTTCATGGTTGGCGTAGTTTTCCCATTTCCTTACACAGTTGAGCGCGTTGCGTCCGAACGTATGGTTAATCAACGAGAATGTCTGCAGCTCAGGTAGCATATTGAGATTAACCAAAAATAGGGTATATATATATATAGTCTTCGGTCTCATTCTCGGCTTGTTATACTCTGTCCACATAGGTTCGATCAATGCATCATCTTTCTATGCTTAGGTGGTGTTGACCGCTAGGATTTCCGCTTTTACTTATTAGTTGTCATGCAGCAGTGTATTACATCTGGGCTAGCTGGTTTCAGGACGCTGCTTAATTGTAGATAAAGAGACGACTATTAGGTTGATTCTAAGCTCCCTTACGATCACCATTTTTCGAGCTTTTCAAACAAACCGATTATAATTGTACCTATGTATTCTATTCCGGTCAGACGAGAAGCCAGATGTCGGCTATGCGGACATAGGCGGCATGGACACACAAAAGCAAGAAATGCGCGAGGCCGTCGAGTTGCCGCTCACTCACTTCGAACTTTATAAACAGATTGGGATCGATCCACCTCGTGGTGTACTCATGTTTGGACCGCCAGGATGCGGCAAAACCATGTTGGCCAAAGCGGTGGCTCATCACACCACAGCCGCCTTTATTCGTGTTGTGGGTTCGGAATTCGTGCAAAAATATCTCGGTGAAGGTCCACGCATGGTCCGCGATGTGTTCCGATTGGCCAAGGAAAACGCACCGGCCATTATTTTCATTGACGAAATCGATGCTATTGCAACCAAGAGATTTGATGCCCAAACTGGAGGTTAGATATGGTTCTTTTGTAATTTTCCGTTACGCGTTTCTTCCTTCTCTCTGTCTGGGTTAGCAATTTTGTACACGCATGCCGGTTTATGGTGTTAGTTTCGTTCCATTCAGTTTACACTTATTTGGTAAGGTTAACGATTGCTCCACGTCACTGCATTTTCCGTTGTAACTTGAGCGTCTATCTATTAAGAGATTACACCGTTAAGTCAGTGCACGTCAATAGGGGGTTATTACGCAGTTTACTTAACTCAGTTCCTCCGGTTTAGTCCCGAAACCGGTGTGTTTGACCTGAGGGTAACTGGAAGAACGTCAGATTTCCTCGGTGGTGTCACTTCGGATCTTTCTCTCTGAGTAACTTCTAAGAATGTCCGCGAATTCGAACCATTAATCTCGTGGTCAGCGAAATCTAGTGAGTCTAGTCTACTCAACTGATTACCATACCGGCTATTTTGTTCCACAAAGACAAAATATCTGGGAACTGAAAACGTCATTTTGTTATATTTATACGGGCACAGCAATGTAGATGAGATCCTGTGTACATCGAACTGTCCGTAGATCCACTGGCACTTGCGTGTGTATGCATCCCTGTCTTCTGCAACCAATCGATCATAGATCTCATATTCAAGAAAGATATCGGGGCCCTTGTGAACTCCGTAAGGGATTAACTTGACCCCAACCATAACCGTGATTCCGATGTCCATTGTGAGTTACCGACTCACTGCAACTCGCGAGGAAGATATTAGTGAGGAACATGGTGGGATTTGTCCTGAACAAAAGTTTACCGGTCTCATTGTCATTCTGTCAATATCTGTACCAGCTTCATACGTACCGACTGTCAAAAGTTGCCGTTTTCCATGATCATAAAGGTGCCTTTGATTCAGTTGACTGATTCACACTTTTAGAGCTGTTTAAACACAGTGATGTCTAGAACAGATATGTGAGCTTATGGTTGGAGCTGCAGTCTCATATTTCAGGTCAGGTTAGGGCTTATGGTAAACTGTTCAACAGTTTTCGCGTTAAAGAAGACTTACATCAGGGTTGTCTACTTTTACAGTTTCTGTCCGATTTTATCATGGATGAATTACTAAAAGACTATCTAAGCATTCACAAGATGTTGATGGTGGCCCCTTCCTTGTGGAAGACTGACAGATCCGGACTGTGCTATTGGCAAAATGTTGCTGTTTGACAATTTTCAAGAGGCACAAACAATGCCAGACGCTATTTCACGCTCTGGCAAATATTTCAGAATGCGGTTTGCAACCTCAAAGTGCCAAGCACTTCCACAAGACTGTTGTGGCTATGTAGATGTAATGTTGGGTGGAAGTTGTGTGATTTTGGAGGCTGTTGACGGGTTTGCGTACTTGGGAATTTGCATCAGCAACGATGAAGAGAATAAAATAGAAGCTGGTATCTCTATGACTAGGGTGATATTCGCTAACATAGGGCAGCGCTCTGAGGCTCATGGGTTATGTATGTAAGGTGACTGTGTTGGATATGCTACCTTACGGCTGCGAAGCCTGGCATCTCAGAGAAAGCGCGAATCGTCTTCAGCTACTTAACCATCGATGTCTGTGGTAGGCGTATTTACCGAAACAAATCAAAAACTTAAAGATCGAATGGAAAAGGTTCAAAGGTTTGCAGGACCCCGCAACCAGAGGGCAGTTGTCGTTGCCTGCGCTATTTCTAGTAGTATGTCTAATGACAAGTGGGCGTCATTCTTTGTTCTAGCTAGGATGTTGGGTTCCGTTGGAAACCGAACTCTGACGCCAATAGCTTTCATTCCTTAATCCCTTATTATTTTATCGGCCATCTATTTGTTGATTTCACCTTAATCCGGCATTAGGGCTTGTACTGATTTGTCGAACAGTCACGTTCTACCTTTCCGACTTCCTGTGTTCCTTCTACGCATCTGTTGGCAGACCACACTCACGCATCTGAATACCATCCACACTGAGATATACTTCCAGCAAACATTTTATTCCAGTCGCCGGGCTTGCTCGGAATGTGTCTCTGAATAACGATTTGACGCATCAATGAAAGAATAGCCGGTAATTCATTGACTTTATAGTGGCTTTGCAAGGTAAATCATTGCGATCAGGACTTCCGCCACTAGCTGAAAATGTTTTCAGACCGACAGGACAGTAAATTATCGGCGTAAGATGTGGAGACTACTTAATGATGCTGACAGATTCGAGCAATGGTGAATAACCCAGACATTCGTCTGCTATCGTAAACGGATCTCAACGTTCTTTTAGACTGGTGGTCAGCTCGCTCACAGTGTTCATTCACAAGTCCACACCAGCACTGGGTTAGCCCGTTGTCAACCACAAACATATCGTGACCGTGGCTAAATATTCATCCTCTACCAAGTACAGTGGTCTAACATGTATGAGTATCTGTGGCTGTTCAAGTAACGTGCATAAATACCGTGGCCAAGACAGTCATTCAAGATCCCGAACCACTTGCACTACATTGCATGGAAGTACTCTCAGTACCGTTCTTGTAAACGCACGTGTTTTAAGTTTGCCCAAAAGAAGCAAGATGCGTTGCGGTCGATTACAGAACTGATTCAAACGAATCTTCCATTAGTCTGACGGTCAACAAAGGAGTCGGTGTGCATATCCGACGGGACCATAGTCGCTTGCAAAGTCGGCACCAACACAAGATTTAATCACATAGTGGTTAGCATCACTGTTATTCAAGTTCGATTTTAACCACACGTTGCATCTGATACCACATTAACTTGTCTGCATACATTTTGATCTCTAAGTGAAGACAGTTGACTGCTCCGGTGACATTCGGAGGAGGCGAATTACACGGTGTTTTTTCGCGACTCCCAGATCTGAGACACCTACCATCCCACTGATTACACCAGACTAGATTTGTTCGAATTGAACTGGTTCGAAATTCTACATCTGCTAGGTAAGTTAGCTCACAGCGTCTGCAACCAAATACAGCTGCACGCACACACAGACAACATTTTCTGCAGTGGTAGGTTTTCAGTTGGCTAGTCAGTTGAAATCTTGTTATGCCCCTATCTTCACAGACGATGTTGGACCTTACACGTTCTTGAGAGCCGGTCTCATATGTCACCTCAGGAATTCCGTTTTCCGTGCTGCATTCCAAACCGTAACCTGCAAACTTTACGGACCGTGAGAGGCAGGTATAATTCTGCCATCCAACTACTTTGTGTTGGCGACACGGATTGTGAAGCTGTAGGTCTCCGTACGGATTTCTTTGCCTGATGATGTAACTCATCCCGAATACGTCACTACCGTTCCTCAAAGGCCGATACACACAACGAGCTACAGTAAGGCGTTTCATCGGGCAGAACCCTGATGAAGCCCATCTTTTGGAGGTCATTGTTGGCCGGCGCTGAGGCAGCCGACAAGCCCGTTTTCATGTCATCGTAGGGCCAATTACCAGAGGGTCCGGCGAATCCAAGTTTAATGAGCTGACGACTGCATATCTCAACGTGTTTACCCCTCTCTTCACAACGAAGGCTTTTTTAAGGCTAATGTTCATTTGTTGGACAGTTGTATTCTCGCGTGGATACTTCTTTATCGCCCAGGCACCCCGAAAAATCCGCGCTCACACACCTGCTTGCAATTCCAGCTGCCATTTTGCTCCGATAACAAGAAACTGTGCCTTGGATTTACGTAGGGAGCATGTTTTTAAAAACGCATGTACCTATTAAATGACCGACTTTGTACAGAAGATCCCTGCGGTTGAGACTAATTCCCTGACTAGAAGGTATCCAGAGGGTGTGGGCCACGACACCTGAGGTTGTGCAAAATCGCAGCAGTTGATGGATTGGCGTACCAGGCCACACAACTCTTGGATGTAAGATCGACGTGCCATTGGCAGGCTAGACCTGCCTGTTCCGACAATAACTGGGTCGAGTCAAATGTCCAAATCAATGACAAGTGTCAGTGGCTGTTCTCTCGCATCTGATAAAGTATACAGGCATAATCGGTAAACCGCAGCCACCACCTGACCTACTCTTCACTGACTTGTTCTTTACATGTTAGGGTCAGTCTGCGGACGCCCACAACAACAGACAACTTCTGCTCGATGGGAATCAAACTCATCTGTTATTGACTTTGCTCACCTTACAATACCTTTTTGGAAGTTAATTTATTTTGTTTACTTGTGGTCGCTCACTGTCTGCTTTCAGTATCACTCCTACGGTTGTTAGTCTGATTTCCGTATACCTTAACTGGCCGTGCCCAAACTTTCATACATGACAACATCCGGTCCGCGTGTGACCTGGTTTGCGACGTAGATGCAAATGCCCCACGACGTTAAAGCTAGAAACTCTTTCTAATTACTTCACTCAAGTGAATATTCAGGCGGATCATTTACTTATCTCACTTTCTCCAGAACACTGTGCGGTTCCTTACTGGACGCGAATCCCCTGTCCTTACTGCAGGCCAGGTTCAGTCCTTCTAGAGACCAAAATACCGCGGATGTCAACATCCTCATTGGCAGTAGCACATCGATAGTTGAAACCTGTTTAACTGTCATAAACCGTGATAAGGAGAGCAAGTCTTGGTTTAGAGATGAAAGAGAAGGAATGGGCTTCACTTCTTGGAGTCGTTATATTTAGGCTCAAACTAATAACATCGAGGTGGTTGCATTATGCAAAAATGCCGCCGAATCATAGATGTAAGACGGCATCTACAATTTTCATGGTGTCGCCTCATTAGGTATTATTATTTCACAAACAAAGTAATGTAATGGTGACAACATTTACGCTGCTGGGCTCAATCGGTCGTCGTGTCTCATGATCTATCCAATCACAAACCGAGTGACCTACTGTTAAATTCAAAGACTGATTTTTGTGGTGATTTGGTGGCTGGAATAGCCCCTGGATCTTGAAAGTTGAGACGAATTACCCCATCTCCAATGACCTTTCGGCCTTCTTGTACTCGCTTCATCAGTTGTACTGTACCGATTTTGTTGGTCGAATTATGCTATGACCCTCCAGCCAACTCCATGAAGTTCATGCTGGATTCTCTGTGTTCGGCGACTGGTAACAAAACAGATCACTCAAAATCACACTCATTACGTCTCACTCCCGCGCCTTTTAAGTTTTTATATCGTTAGATGGTCGAGTTTTGTACCCATGTGCTAGCGTTTTCTACTTCCCTCACACTTTCGACCGGTTCAGGCTTGTCTCGTCAAGTGAAATCACCGAAATACACTGCAAGTTCGATATAATCAGTCCGGATTGTATTTGATGAGATCAGGCTGTGACCACAAACATTTGTATTCTTTGTAGGGCAGTCACTAGTGATTCTAGCCTTCTTCCACCCTGTCCGCCCAGAATGGATCGTTAACTGAGACCCGATCAATTAAAAGAAACTCCTCATCGATATTTGACGCAGTTCTAAATTTGGCTCTATCGAACGACAAGGTCACGGTGTCCAAACAAGCGCGTGCAAAATTTGCCTCTGGAATCATTTGACACTTCTGTCCGAAAGCTTTCACAAAACAACAGTCTTCGAGGACAAGGATTTCCAATGTGCAGGTCAAACCTGGTTATTGAATTATTTTTGTAAGGTTGTAAATGTTATGAGCGGCTAGCTTAGATGAAGCTCGCGGTTACGGTAAACTTCTGGTCTTTGTAAGAAGGCTGTAGACTGAAAGAAGCTGAAAATATCTATGTGCATCGGTTTTTGTGTTGAAGGGTGATACTCGGAGAGTACAGTGATTTCAGTCGAGTGAAGTGAGAACGTCCGCAATCATAGTAGTGCAAATGTAAAATCAATGCTGTGTGCGGAGAAAAGGATAACCGAGTAGCAGAAAATATGGCTGACCACAGTCTGCCAAATGTATGGAGAGGACATGCCCACATGTTGAAAGACACCCTCTGACTAGAGACAGTTGCGAAATGACTAGCTAAGCCTTTACCAAAATGATTCTGATGACCAGTCTTTCCGATGATTCGGCTTAGTTTCCTGAATAAGTGCGTCGATATTGTGCTCGAAAACACCGGCTGTTGGTTTTGTCATGTGAGGTTCCAGTAAGATGTTTCTGGTTGGGAAGATTCAAGATGTCAACTGGATGTTGTCTCCTAACCAGGCGACCCATTTGATGTATCTTCGGTGAGTAGCACATAGTTTCTTCTTGTTACTTCTTGATCGGTCCCTGGCATCTTTCAGTTTATTGCAAGTAACAAGCGTGTTAGTGCTTTTCATACGGTTTTTATGTCCATCCTGTTCATCGCTATGTATTTCATGTACATAATCCCGAACCCGGCAACGGGAATTGGCGACTCCCATGTGGGTCATACGGTAACGTTCACGGAGATAGCAAAGTTCGTCCAGTTTTGATAGGATTATGTTAAAAGTCCCCAAAACCGTACGGTCAGAACTTTTTCACTTAATATTGTCAGTCAAGGATATTAATAATAATAATAATAATTGACAAGCAGACACCTGTGAATGTGTGAGCTGTGTTTTAGTTTGAAATCGGCTGCTGCTTCTCTGTTATTTCGCTGATAGTTTCACAAATTCAATGGCTTGAGTGTGTCACTGCGGTGAAGAAACAGTAGTATTTTTTCAATGCATCTATCACAAATTTTTAGTTTTAGGTGACAATGGATTATCCATTTTCCTATGAAAAAGCTGCCGGAGTCTGACCACGATTTGTATCGACATCACTGTAAAGTTACTTTTTTAAAATGAGCAACTTTAAAGTGTAAAACTTGCTCTCCTTTACATATGGACGCTGAAATAAGAGCTAAAAACCACGGACGCAACATCATTGCTAACGATCACAGCCTCATCCACTAAATCTTCCACCCAGTTTTACGTTTTCTGTCAAATCTTTTGTTTTGACCATACACTATACTATACCAATAAGAAGTAAACTCATGGTTTGCTTATTTGCACATTGCGCGATTAGTATTTTTAGTCATCCTGCTTGAGTGGAAGTGGAGGTTGTTAAAGAAACGAAATCATGCGGTTTCCACCGGAGACATTTCAGTGCCCCAAATCCAATCGACCCTTCCGTTCCCATACTTGATAGGTCGTGATTGATTTGTTGTTACTCATGACTGTTGTTTATAATTATACCGCTACACATCGCTGCTTTTTTGTTCAATGTGTGTTGTGTGGTTCACTGACACAAGGGAAGTTTATCATGCGTATATATTGAATTTTATTTACTGCCACTCACGTTTAATGTTGCATGTGTTCCCTCATGATACCCAATCTCTTCAGCCGACCGCGAAGTCCAACGTATTCTTCTAGAACTTCTCAATCAAATGGACGGATTTGATCAGAACGTAAACGTTAAGGTTAGAAGTAGCATTTTTTTGAAGCGGTAATGTTTGTTCCAGAAGTGATTAGTGGTCCATTTGTTTTCATAGTGATCACATCCTCCACATTGGATCAAGTCTACTCAACCCAGAAGATTTAATTTGCCACTGAAATCGGTTATATTTGGCATCTTTTTGCACCTCTTGACTGTCATAATTAGGGGATTTTCCTGAGCCCTCAAGGGTGTATGTGTGTATCCGAAAAGTTGCAGGGAAATTCCTTTGGTGCTTCTCGATACCTTCTACCTTTTACGTCATACAACGATTTCACCAGAACAACCAGAAACGCACCTTTCTAATGCTTATGCAATGGGTCGATAGATCACAACCGCCAGCGCGCCCAACGTAACTCAGTGCGGAACTTTGGTTATATGATCAACCTACTTAAAAAGGAGGTGTTACACCAGAGCGTACACCACCTGAAGAATTCCGTTCTTTACTCTGGTCTTTATTGTTCAATGCCCGTTTAGATGTCTCAGATTCAACTGTTTTCTCGGTACATTCATATTCGCCATTTCTGATGCTTAATCCGTCCCTTTTGCAAATACATTCATCACGGTATAGCTTGGTTGGGGATTTTCAGCGGGCATCATACGGATTGGTGTCTAACATGGTGCATTGTGTCTCAGTACCTGCCTGTGTTTTTGAAAATAATCTGAACTGTGCACATGACTTGAACGCAAGCAATGATGCAGATTTTGAGCGCACGCGAACGATGCCATCTCCTATGTCGATCTCTCGGTTGATTGGAAGGTCCTTGCTCTCTACAAAAGAAATATCCAAGCCACTCTCGGAACAATGTGTGCATTTGTCAACTATCCAACTTCACGTGTGCAACCAGTTGGTCAGATGGTCCAAGTGTGCAGTTTGTGATACAAACTGAGCTCTTTTCGCATTTGACACTATTCATCGCGATCGTCATTATAAGTTGAATAAAGTCACAAGGTAACAATCAAACGATGTGATTACGAAACGTGTGAATACTTTGAAACGGTCGATTTCATTTATCGAGTCGACTTCGTGTCTACTTAGATTGCCGATCGGTATCACTTTCCAACGCTGCAGCTTACTGCAGTTTTACTTCGTTATCACCGATTCTAACCACAATTTAGAAAATTGTTCCACTGCTTTTGAACCTATTTGGTTTTTTTGGTAAACGGGAAAGTTTTGTTGAGTACTGCTACCTCGATGTATAGCACTGTCCTTTCTTCCTTTTACCTCACTTAAAAGGCCAACATGCCTGTCCTCAGACCGTGTGGGCCCCAGTGCGTCATCTGTTTGCAGACGTAATGCGATTTATTAACGGGAACCTCTTTTTCTCTTGTGCTTGTTATGGGTGCAAAGCCTGCGTATTTTGACAGTAAAGTATGTTGCTTCCATTAACGGGTTTTTCTTTCGGCCACTATCACCGCGCCCATATAACTCTTAATTTATCTTAGGTCATCATGGCAACCAACCGTGCAGACACTTTGGATCCAGCGCTGTTGCGTCCAGGTCGTCTGGACCGAAAAATCGAGTTCCCAATGCCAGACAGACGACAAAAACGTCTCATCTTCTCCACGATTACCAGCAAAATGAATTTGAGTGATGAAGTTGATCTAGAGGATTACGTGGCCCGACCAGATAAAATATCTGGAGCTGATATTAATTCCATTTGCCAAGAAGTGAGTCTCCTATCTCGTGATGTTCTGTCAGTTATAAACGTTACTGCAATCGTGTTTCTTCTTCAGTGTACCGATGTAATCAACGGCGTTAGCGTTGCGGTTTTTTAAGTCGATCTCTATTTATTTAACCATTTTTCTCACTATTTTTCCATCTATGTCTTGGAGGCTGCGCAACGCATACGGACTGGGGAAACCCTCACTGGCCTCCGTAACAACTTGTTACGGTTATTACAGTTTAAGTGTAATCCCTAGCTTACACCCCGCAAGGTTTGCACCAACTCCTGACTTGGGAGCTGTCGGACTTATGCAACAGGAACAGTTGTGGCAACTGTCGTTATCAACCAGCTACCTGGAGCTTTGTATTTACGATTTAAAAGCGTGTTAAGTGGTCCAGATGATTACTTGTGATTCAGGTTAACTGCTACATAGCCCAGCTAGTTTCTTAAGCCACAGCCCTCGTAAATCGCTCAGACGGTTGTTGGAGGCATTGGGAGAAAAGTGGTGATCAATCTGGTTCAGTGGTGCGTATTTTGCCGTTGCTTAGCCACGTTATCTTTGAAGCAGGCGCAGCTAAATTTACGAAGGAAAGTTAGACGCAGTCTCACGCGCTTTCTTTTGGCTGCTTATCGACAAAGTGTTGGCAACCTGAAGTTAAATCTTTGAACTTAGACATGAGAGCTTCCTACATTAACGCGCCTTTCTTTGCATTTTTTTCGCCCTCGAACTAGGATCAAATCTTCTTATGACATGGTGGCATTTAACCACTGGTGTATTGTCATCGATTGTTGTTGTTATTATCGGCACTGTTGCCATTGCCAATTTCTCGTCTATCATACATCTAATCCATCTTGTTTATTGCGTATTTGTTAACTGACTAGAATTAAGCTGTGGGCTGGTTAGTTCTCGTCCAGTCGACCTTGTGCCATTTGGAGGTTTTGCACCATTGCTGTCAACAGGCTTCCATCACTTGTTCCTCGACTAAATTGAACAATAATTGCCAGAATGGGCAGCTTCGAAGTACGTCAATTCTGATGTTGAATCTGTTGGATGGTTCCTCGTAGACCATAACTTGGGCTGGTTTATTGGAATAGATCATTGACAGTATGCTCAGGTACTTTTTCGGTATGTCACGTTGTTTAAGTGACTAAAAGTATGAATCGATCCACTTAGTGAAGCACTTCCTTATGGTCGAAAAACTCGACGATTATATTGACCAACGGTACATATGACGCTGCTTCAGAATTCGTTGACTCGTGAAGATCTCCGTCTTGGACAAAACCCTGTCTATCTCATCCCCCCCCCCACGGTGCTGCATTTAATCAATGAAGTGTGGTATACGCTAACATTCTAGCCCCTGTTGCCTGTCCACAATGTTGACGTCTTCGCCTTCCATGGTAGCGTTATCTTGCCTGTCGTCAACGTTCTTGGCGCACAACCTGCCAACTTTTGCCGGGAAGACTAGTTATCGATTACCGTTATAGTCTCCTGTGCTGTTTATCCTTCTGTATGACCCGTGACCCAAAAGTTACGCATAAGCCTGATGGTACGACATTATTATTTCCGCAGTCAACCTACGTCAAGTGAGCAATTCGCTAAAAGAAAAATTTTCGCCAACGCGCTCTAAAAATCTCCGCATGTCGTTCTAAACGCCCGGGCTGATACGCCGGATCGGCAGTGAAATAGGCAGGGCTTGGCAGGATTTATATCTTCCACCTTGAGGTAAACGGAAATCTTGGTTCCGAAGAATAATGCGACTGTCCCAACTGGTTGCTTCTAAGTCAAAAGACGAGTATAAGAAATCGCCGTTCTGCTTAGAAATCGCGAGTAACAGAGAGGAAAACACAGGCTGTATATGTGGTGCATATGTGCTCACAAATATTCTCGAACCATAGATTGAAGGACAGTTACTCAAACTAGTAGTTGAGGTTACCAAGCCACCAATAAGATAGGCACAATAAAGATCGACCAGGCAAAAAAAACAGTGGTAGTTACCTCTGGATTGGTCCGGGCATTTCTGTTCATTCTAACTGGACAAAATCGTTTTCTCGGAGAGGAAGGTGCTTTCGGTTGGAAATATCCGAGTTCTCTTCGGTATATAGTTCTTACAAAAATCGAGCTTCATTTAAATTAATGGACACTGTTTTTGATTACTGTGAAGTGGTTAAGAGCCCCCCGTGGGTGTACCACTTTCCACTTACGTTTGGTTACAGCTTTTGCTTTCATGCACCTTCTTCAGCTGGCCTCGTGAGAACAGGGTCGCTAAGGTAGAACTAATTTACCACATTTAAGCGTTCAGCACATTTGCCCCTGATCTCAACTTAGCTTAGAAATCCTGATTAGGGGTGTTATCGTCCGGGCAGTTGCTGTAAGAGACCATGGTGCAGCCTGAGGACTACTCATGTACGAATGCAGCTGAACGTGTGCTTAAAACACCTCGATCGTATCATTGTGCTACTCCCGTTTAAAAGAAGATGCGAGGAGTACTATCAAGTATGGGTGATATCCAATTTGTGTCAGATGTACGAATCGTGTAACGCATTTTAAGTGTTATTCGTATCAACGTCCCACCTATTTAGTATCATTCCACTGATGTACACAAAAGTCGCCGTAACGTAATATGTTTTGTACTAAACACTTATAATTTGTTGATGGTATTCATCTTCCTGCTATCCATTTATGAAATTGAAACGTAAGCTTGTTCACTCGCTGTCATTACATCCTTCAGATTAGGAGAATTCTGGGGCCATATTTGTTTGCTCATCTTGCCGTTCCTTCCGCTTTTCAGGCAGGAATGCAGGCAGTGCGCGAAAACCGTTACGTCGTTTTGGCCTCAGATTTCGAAAAGGGATACAAAAACAGTTTAAAGAAGAACGAGCAGGAATTTGAGTTTTACAAGTGACCCAACGCTTCCGATTTCAGAGACAAAAAACGCCGACCGCTTTTGTTTTGTTTATCTGACGCTCTTTCTTTGTCAGCATTCAATAATTTAACGTTCAGTGTCTGCGGAAGGTCTGGGCCTGTTTGTAAATACAAATCGTTGAGAAGTCTGCTTCTTAAACAAACACCCACCACCTACATTTCTAATTTACTGAGCATTCTGTAATATGTCATTCAATTGAAATTATCCGGACATTCATGCTCACTTTTGAACTATCTGTTCTATTACAAAGGATAACCGTATGCTGATTTGTATCATGTGGCCATCACAGAACGAGTAGAAGTCCAGTCTAGTATAACACAGACAGCATTCGCCAGGTCGCCGATCTCTCCCGTTTCTGAGCTTATCTTATGAGCACATGAGGCTACCGGTGGGCTCCCGTATCGGTTTCCCATTTCGACATCTCCCATGGTAACGTCGTCAGTTGCATCTCGTACAAATCCACCATGAGTTTGAAATAATGCACGTTCAAGTTTACTCAGGATTTCGGTATGTGAGGTAAATGGGTTAAAGTTTGCGTTGGCCTGGGGCACTCTAGAATGCACACATTTCCATATTTGTGCTAAGGATTGTATGAGTAGTGTCGCTATTTCCGTTTCTAGGGCGATCGGTGAAGTCCGTCTATGCCCCTCATTAATCTGTCCATTAAGTCAGTTTTGCCAGCATTAACGTGACACACCTTACTCCCGTTTCTTAGACATCCAGATCAGCTCCTCGAGTATGTTTTATATCTGTCAAGTTATCTGGGGTGGATGATTTAATGTTTGACAAACAGATCGTGGCACAGACGGCACTTTCAATTATTGATGAGCGATATATTATCCTCTCACCACACTCGTTATTAAACACCGTGAACTGTCTGTTGTGCCAGCCAACAGCTTGGATACATTCTGTTGTGGAGTTGACAAGTTCAACAGAAGCCTGACACTCGGATATCCGGGTGACGTAACAGCGGTTCGGGGAGCGTGTGAACCTACTTGGTCACGATCAAACCGAAATCCCCGCCACGGCTTATACCATCAATAATCCCACGAAAGCTCCCGACGATTCCGGCCTGCATCAGAATACGCCTGGTTAAGTCGACTGGCGTGTGATGGCTACGAACGCCAGTGGTCCCACAAACCACTTGTTAATTGGGGGACAAAATCTCGGCATTTTGCTATCATCAGTGAGCGTTGAAGTTGGCATGATTTCACCAAAGACTACCGGGCTGGCCGCATCAGATATTCGCTAACAGTGCCTATTCATCGCTCCTGAACGCGTATCCTAAGTTGTTCCACCGTTTATCCACGATCCCCGACGTCCAAATGTTAATCGATCTCTTTGGGGACTCCGTTCTTCACGCACACCCCAGTCAACAGTACGGTCTGTCTGGCAGTGCGACTGTTTATTTTCAGGATTTCGACTAACCCAATTTAGCCCGTTGAACTGCTCTTCTACAAATTTTTGCCACATTATTCATCAGACTGAATCCTCGTCCACTACTTTTGGCGTTACGTAACGTGATGTTGGAACACAAATATTCACTAAAACGCATCGTTTACCGTCATATACTTGGAATCACTTCGAAGACACGTTAAATCGAGAAGAGAACTGTCTATCGTAAGGTCCGTGACCTTCACTTCTGTACGGTCAAGATGTTGATACCCATACCCCGGCTGCGCATCCAAAAATACTGTCATCCAGCCTGCGTGAAGCTGGTGCATTGTTGCGGTCGATTCCGACCATAGAACACACCCACTCGTTCGACAAACGGTCGAAATTTTCAGCTGTACTTATCGACCCCTCAAACCTGTGCACCATACCCCTGTGACTTAACGAGACTTCTTGAAGTTTCAGAGTTCACAGACCACGTGTTCTATTGATGGCTCTTTATTCTTAAATATATCACTCCGTCAGTTTGCTGGGCATCTGTTTGATTTTACTTGTTTCCTAACACCATTCCTGTTTGTGTTTCTCTGAGGTATCTTGGCGACTCCGTCTTTGTGTGGAAACATTCCTCTTGATTTTGGAGATACTCTGTACAACCACATAGTTGATGTGTCGATGTAGGCTGTCTTAAACCTCAAACAAACAGGTCTGTTTCTAACCATAGTCGAAGTCCAGGTGTCAGATAGTTTTGCTGTTACCTCTCTCTAAAAACGGTAGGTTGCTGTTTTGATTTTTGCTGGGCCCGACCATTTCAAATATTTTATGTCCACATAGATGGGGACGCCTTCATGCAGCCAATCTTAAATATTTTGGCAACAAACGGCCGTGTGGGACATTTTGGGGTTCCTAATATGTGCGGTTTCACGTCAGTTGGTTTTATCCATGGCTTAGCCTGTACTCTGTTCATTCGTGCCAAATGAATCTATAACAGTCACTACCCGAAGGGTCGAAGTCCCACCCGTTACTTGTGAACCGCAAGTGACATTCGTTTATCGACTATCACAGTAAGCTAAGAACGGCAGATACCCAATGTACTTAGTACGCCTTTCTGGGCATCGGGGAACCTTATTTTTCTCTGTCCAAAACCGCCTCCTTCCCGAAGAAAACGATTTTGTTCAATCGAAATGAATAAAAATCCCCTGACCAATCCAAAAGTAACCTCTGCTATTTTCTACCTGCTCGACCTTTATTGCGCTATATCTACTGATGGTTTGGTGACCTCAATCACTATTTTAAGTAACTGGCCTTAAGTTTTTTCATTCGAGAACGTTTGTAGGTCAATATGCCCTGTATAAGTATGTCATATTTTTCAGACCGTCTGCGTGTTGTCATACCACACCTACTTTCTTCAGCACGTTTTGGAAAACCTTTTGCCTTAAAAGAAAACATATACGTACGGAGGTATAGTTGGCTTGACCGACTCAATCATCGTGGACAGTACATTACTATCTGAAACCGGTATCCGTGCTTCTTGAGTGCATTCAACCCGCTGACCTTCGGTAAAATCTGCTCCTACTGTTTTTAGGACGTTTTCGCGGCACATTCCTATATGTCAGTTGATCGAGCGCTTACATAAGAACTCTGTGGTATATGGTTGAGGTTATCTTTTGGACAGGAGTCCAGTCTGGTGTCACTAGATATTCACATAGTTCTGAAAGCCGGCCCGTGTGACTATTGCGCCGAATTTCCTCATAGCCAACCTGTGTCCGATGGAGGATTAACACTCCGCTGCCACGTACTGGTACAACCTTGCCTCCTCTGTGTAGTCAGCGCGTGTACGGTGGTCGCAAAATTGGACAGAAACATTTGGCATTGCTCAGCTGATACTGCATAATGTTAACCAACCGCATTTGCTCCCCTAACGATTGTTTAGGTGACCTACGTTAAATCCTGGCGGTTCTTTGATTTATTGAGTATTCATGTGACCTTAGCAGGTTGGGCATTATCTCGTGGCTCATTGTAGTAAATCAATACAAAATTTGGGTTCTGGTCAGAAGCTCGAGTTTGGTGCCTCTTCTCGAAAGAGGATGACTTCAGGCTTATAATTTCATCAGTCACCGTTCGTTATACTCTTGGTAAGTAGCAGGATAATTGGGAGTCGTACTTTGGTTATCATTAACATTTGATCGCCTTTTTCATATTTAGACAGACTTCCCAACCAACTCTTCGAAAAAAACAATATATTAAAATGTCATTTCTTTGTCCTCTCTCGAGACTATCAGCCAACCTGAACATTACCCAAGAGCGACTGCTTCTAAGCATCCACATGTGTTAATTCAGTCATACCCTGGGCGAGGCCAACAGCAGCAGCAACATGGCTGCCTCATGAAAATGTGGGCCACAGTTCAAATCTTGGTCGTATCAAGGTCACGCTGCTGGCGGGCAAGAGCGAAAATGGCGTGTGTCTACGTAAGTACGAAAGCAGTTGTTACCTCGTCGTTTTCCATAAGCAGCTAATTCATAAAGCACCTTGTGTCTCAATAGCATGAAATCTCTCACTGTATACTGCCTGCGATTCAGACTGAGCTCTGACAAACTGCCTGATCAAGTCTTGCGAAGGATTGGAGAAAGAGAGCCAATCAAAAATGTACTAAGGACAAAATGAGAAATACTCCGATGATGAACTTGGTTCTACAATAATATCAGTAAACACAAGAACCTAAGACCTTACAATCACATGTGGTCTAAGTAATACCCCGATGTCTGTAAAACATGGTCAATGAAACAAACACTTGCAAGCAGGCCACTCAAGATTCAAGACACCCGAAAACGGTAGGTTCATTACGTTAAAGGGAAAAAAAGAAACGAGGAAAATCAATCATTTGACCTTGGCAGACACTGTAAAACAAGCATCGTGGATGCGAACACCAGGATAACTAGGATATCTGTGAGATCGCGGACAGTCGTGTGCCTATCAGTACGTGTATTCAGTCTGATTAAGAGTGGAAGTCAGTTATGCGAACAGCTGTCTTCGGTAATTCTCATCGGGCTATTATAGTTACATAGGGTACATGCGTTTTATATAGAAAAAACTGGAGCAAGTCAAATGGGTCATTAAGATCATAGGCCTGGGGCGGATGACAGTCTATTGGAAGGGGGTGGGAGTGTTGGCGAATGTGTTACACTGTTACGCGTGCCGGCCGTGAGATATGCAGTCGTCGGTGTCAAGTGGTTCACGCTTGCTTGAGTTTCAAGTGGCTGTGAAATAGTTGGCCAAGGGAGATGTAGGGTTTGCACGAACTGTTTTTGGGCACACAGACAGGGGTTGTAGAGTCTGATGGCAATAGCCTCGGCCGTTGATAACAGTCGCAACCTGACAGCTCTGGA
>QNGE01001334.1:83879-114479 GCA_008508345.1 Paragonimus westermani | reverse complement strand
ATAATAATAATAATAATAATAATAATAATAATAATAATAATTGACAAGCAGACACCTGTAAATGTGTGAGCTGTGTTTTAGTTTGAAATCGGCTGCTGCCTCTCTGTTATTTCGCTGATAGTTTCACAAATTTAATGGCTTGAGTGTGTCACTGTGGTGAAGAAACAGTAGTATTTTTTCAATGCATCTATCACAAATTTTTAGTTTTAGGTGACAATGGATTATCCATTTTCCTATGAAAAAGCTGCCGGAGTCTGACCACGATTTGTATCGACATCACTGTAAAGTTACTTTTTTAAAATGAGCAACTTTAAAGTGTAAAACTTGCTCTCCTTTACATATGGACGCTGAAATAAGAGCTAAAAACCACGGACGCAACATCATTGCTAACGATCACAGCCTCATCCACTAAATCTTCCACCCAGTTTTACGTTTTCTGTCAAATCTTTTGTTTTGACCATACACTATACTATACCAATAAGAAGTAAACTCATGGTTTGCTTATTTGCACATTGCGCGATTAGTATTTTTAGTCATCCTGCTTGAGTGGAAGTGGAGGTTGTTAAAGAAACGAAATCATGCGGTTTCCACCGGAGACATTTCAGTGCCCCAAATCCAATCGACCCTTCCGTTCCCATACTTGATAGGTCGTGATTGATTTGTTGTTACTCATGACTGTTGTTTATAATTATACCGCTACACATCGCTGCTTTTTTGTTCAATGTGTGTTGTGTGGTTCACTGACACAAGGGAAGTTTATCATGCGTATATATTGAATTTTATTTACTGCCACTCACGTTTAATGTTGCATGTGTTCCCTCATGATACCCAATCTCTTCAGCCGACCGCGAAGTCCAACGTATTCTTCTAGAACTTCTCAATCAAATGGACGGATTTGATCAGAACGTAAACGTTAAGGTTAGAAGTAGCATTTTTTTGAAGCGGTAATGTTTGTTCCAGAAGTGATTAGTGGTCCATTTGTTTTCATAGTGATCACATCCTCCACATTGGATCAAGTCTACTCAACCCAGAAGATTTAATTTGCCACTGAAATCGGTTATATTTGGCATCTTTTTGCACCTCTTGACTGTCATAATTAGGGGATTTTCCTGAGCCCTCAAGGGTGTATGTGTGTATCCGAAAAGTTGCAGGGAAATTCCTTTGGTGCTTCTCGATACCTTCTACCTTTTACGTCATACAACGATTTCACCAGAACAACCAGAAACGCACCTTTCTAATGCTTATGCAATGGGTCGATAGATCACAACCGCCAGCGCGCCCAACGTAACTCAGTGCGGAACTTTGGTTATATGATCAACCTACTTAAAAAGGAGGTGTTACACCAGAGCGTACACCACCTGAAGAATTCCGTTCTTTACTCTGGTCTTTATTGTTCAATGCCCGTTTAGATGTCTCAGATTCAACTGTTTTCTCGGTACATTCATATTCGCCATTTCTGATGCTTAATCCGTCCCTTTTGCAAATACATTCATCACGGTATAGCTTGGTTGGGGATTTTCAGCGGGCATCATACGGATTGGTGTCTAACATGGTGCATTGTGTCTCAGTACCTGCCTGTGTTTTTGAAAATAATCTGAACTGTGCACATGACTTGAACGCAAGCAATGATGCAGATTTTGAGCGCACGCGAACGATGCCATCTCCTATGTCGATCTCTCGGTTGATTGGAAGGTCCTTGCTCTCTACAAAAGAAATATCCAAGCCACTCTCGGAACAATGTGTGCATTTGTCAACTATCCAACTTCACGTGTGCAACCAGTTGGTCAGATGGTCCAAGTGTGCAGTTTGTGATACAAACTGAGCTCTTTTCGCATTTGACACTATTCATCGCGATCGTCATTATAAGTTGAATAAAGTCACAAGGTAACAATCAAACGATGTGATTACGAAACGTGTGAATACTTTGAAACGGTCGATTTCATTTATCGAGTCGACTTCGTGTCTACTTAGATTGCCGATCGGTATCACTTTCCAACGCTGCAGCTTACTGCAGTTTTACTTCGTTATCACCGATTCTAACCACAATTTAGAAAATTGTTCCACTGCTTTTGAACCTATTTGGTTTTTTTGGTAAACGGGAAAGTTTTGTTGAGTACTGCTACCTCGATGTATAGCACTGTCCTTTCTTCCTTTTACCTCACTTAAAAGGCCAACATGCCTGTCCTCAGACCGTGTGGGCCCCAGTGCGTCATCTGTTTGCAGACGTAATGCGATTTATTAACGGGAACCTCTTTTTCTCTTGTGCTTGTTATGGGTGCAAAGCCTGCGTATTTTGACAGTAAAGTATGTTGCTTCCATTAACGGGTTTTTCTTTCGGCCACTATCACCGCGCCCATATAACTCTTAATTTATCTTAGGTCATCATGGCAACCAACCGTGCAGACACTTTGGATCCAGCGCTGTTGCGTCCAGGTCGTCTGGACCGAAAAATCGAGTTCCCAATGCCAGACAGACGACAAAAACGTCTCATCTTCTCCACGATTACCAGCAAAATGAATTTGAGTGATGAAGTTGATCTAGAGGATTACGTGGCCCGACCAGATAAAATATCTGGAGCTGATATTAATTCCATTTGCCAAGAAGTGAGTCTCCTATCTCGTGATGTTCTGTCAGTTATAAACGTTACTGCAATCGTGTTTCTTCTTCAGTGTACCGATGTAATCAACGGCGTTAGCGTTGCGGTTTTTTAAGTCGATCTCTATTTATTTAACCATTTTTCTCACTATTTTTCCATCTATGTCTTGGAGGCTGCGCAACGCATACGGACTGGGGAAACCCTCACTGGCCTCCGTAACAACTTGTTACGGTTATTACAGTTTAAGTGTAATCCCTAGCTTACACCCCGCAAGGTTTGCACCAACTCCTGACTTGGGAGCTGTCGGACTTATGCAACAGGAACAGTTGTGGCAACTGTCGTTATCAACCAGCTACCTGGAGCTTTGTATTTACGATTTAAAAGCGTGTTAAGTGGTCCAGATGATTACTTGTGATTCAGGTTAACTGCTACATAGCCCAGCTAGTTTCTTAAGCCACAGCCCTCGTAAATCGCTCAGACGGTTGTTGGAGGCATTGGGAGAAAAGTGGTGATCAATCTGGTTCAGTGGTGCGTATTTTGCCGTTGCTTAGCCACGTTATCTTTGAAGCAGGCGCAGCTAAATTTACGAAGGAAAGTTAGACGCAGTCTCACGCGCTTTCTTTTGGCTGCTTATCGACAAAGTGTTGGCAACCTGAAGTTAAATCTTTGAACTTAGACATGAGAGCTTCCTACATTAACGCGCCTTTCTTTGCATTTTTTTCGCCCTCGAACTAGGATCAAATCTTCTTATGACATGGTGGCATTTAACCACTGGTGTATTGTCATCGATTGTTGTTGTTATTATCGGCACTGTTGCCATTGCCAATTTCTCGTCTATCATACATCTAATCCATCTTGTTTATTGCGTATTTGTTAACTGACTAGAATTAAGCTGTGGGCTGGTTAGTTCTCGTCCAGTCGACCTTGTGCCATTTGGAGGTTTTGCACCATTGCTGTCAACAGGCTTCCATCACTTGTTCCTCGACTAAATTGAACAATAATTGCCAGAATGGGCAGCTTCGAAGTACGTCAATTCTGATGTTGAATCTGTTGGATGGTTCCTCGTAGACCATAACTTGGGCTGGTTTATTGGAATAGATCATTGACAGTATGCTCAGGTACTTTTTCGGTATGTCACGTTGTTTAAGTGACTAAAAGTATGAATCGATCCACTTAGTGAAGCACTTCCTTATGGTCGAAAAACTCGACGATTATATTGACCAACGGTACATATGACGCTGCTTCAGAATTCGTTGACTCGTGAAGATCTCCGTCTTGGACAAAACCCTGTCTATCTCATCCCCCCCCCCACGGTGCTGCATTTAATCAATGAAGTGTGGTATACGCTAACATTCTAGCCCCTGTTGCCTGTCCACAATGTTGACGTCTTCGCCTTCCATGGTAGCGTTATCTTGCCTGTCGTCAACGTTCTTGGCGCACAACCTGCCAACTTTTGCCGGGAAGACTAGTTATCGATTACCGTTATAGTCTCCTGTGCTGTTTATCCTTCTGTATGACCCGTGACCCAAAAGTTACGCATAAGCCTGATGGTACGACATTATTATTTCCGCAGTCAACCTACGTCAAGTGAGCAATTCGCTAAAAGAAAAATTTTCGCCAACGCGCTCTAAAAATCTCCGCATGTCGTTCTAAACGCCCGGGCTGATACGCCGGATCGGCAGTGAAATAGGCAGGGCTTGGCAGGATTTATATCTTCCACCTTGAGGTAAACGGAAATCTTGGTTCCGAAGAATAATGCGACTGTCCCAACTGGTTGCTTCTAAGTCAAAAGACGAGTATAAGAAATCGCCGTTCTGCTTAGAAATCGCGAGTAACAGAGAGGAAAACACAGGCTGTATATGTGGTGCATATGTGCTCACAAATATTCTCGAACCATAGATTGAAGGACAGTTACTCAAACTAGTAGTTGAGGTTACCAAGCCACCAATAAGATAGGCACAATAAAGATCGACCAGGCAAAAAAAACAGTGGTAGTTACCTCTGGATTGGTCCGGGCATTTCTGTTCATTCTAACTGGACAAAATCGTTTTCTCGGAGAGGAAGGTGCTTTCGGTTGGAAATATCCGAGTTCTCTTCGGTATATAGTTCTTACAAAAATCGAGCTTCATTTAAATTAATGGACACTGTTTTTGATTACTGTGAAGTGGTTAAGAGCCCCCCGTGGGTGTACCACTTTCCACTTACGTTTGGTTACAGCTTTTGCTTTCATGCACCTTCTTCAGCTGGCCTCGTGAGAACAGGGTCGCTAAGGTAGAACTAATTTACCACATTTAAGCGTTCAGCACATTTGCCCCTGATCTCAACTTAGCTTAGAAATCCTGATTAGGGGTGTTATCGTCCGGGCAGTTGCTGTAAGAGACCATGGTGCAGCCTGAGGACTACTCATGTACGAATGCAGCTGAACGTGTGCTTAAAACACCTCGATCGTATCATTGTGCTACTCCCGTTTAAAAGAAGATGCGAGGAGTACTATCAAGTATGGGTGATATCCAATTTGTGTCAGATGTACGAATCGTGTAACGCATTTTAAGTGTTATTCGTATCAACGTCCCACCTATTTAGTATCATTCCACTGATGTACACAAAAGTCGCCGTAACGTAATATGTTTTGTACTAAACACTTATAATTTGTTGATGGTATTCATCTTCCTGCTATCCATTTATGAAATTGAAACGTAAGCTTGTTCACTCGCTGTCATTACATCCTTCAGATTAGGAGAATTCTGGGGCCATATTTGTTTGCTCATCTTGCCGTTCCTTCCGCTTTTCAGGCAGGAATGCAGGCAGTGCGCGAAAACCGTTACGTCGTTTTGGCCTCAGATTTCGAAAAGGGATACAAAAACAGTTTAAAGAAGAACGAGCAGGAATTTGAGTTTTACAAGTGACCCAACGCTTCCGATTTCAGAGACAAAAAACGCCGACCGCTTTTGTTTTGTTTATCTGACGCTCTTTCTTTGTCAGCATTCAATAATTTAACGTTCAGTGTCTGCGGAAGGTCTGGGCCTGTTTGTAAATACAAATCGTTGAGAAGTCTGCTTCTTAAACAAACACCCACCACCTACATTTCTAATTTACTGAGCATTCTGTAATATGTCATTCAATTGAAATTATCCGGACATTCATGCTCACTTTTGAACTATCTGTTCTATTACAAAGGATAACCGTATGCTGATTTGTATCATGTGGCCATCACAGAACGAGTAGAAGTCCAGTCTAGTATAACACAGACAGCATTCGCCAGGTCGCCGATCTCTCCCGTTTCTGAGCTTATCTTATGAGCACATGAGGCTACCGGTGGGCTCCCGTATCGGTTTCCCATTTCGACATCTCCCATGGTAACGTCGTCAGTTGCATCTCGTACAAATCCACCATGAGTTTGAAATAATGCACGTTCAAGTTTACTCAGGATTTCGGTATGTGAGGTAAATGGGTTAAAGTTTGCGTTGGCCTGGGGCACTCTAGAATGCACACATTTCCATATTTGTGCTAAGGATTGTATGAGTAGTGTCGCTATTTCCGTTTCTAGGGCGATCGGTGAAGTCCGTCTATGCCCCTCATTAATCTGTCCATTAAGTCAGTTTTGCCAGCATTAACGTGACACACCTTACTCCCGTTTCTTAGACATCCAGATCAGCTCCTCGAGTATGTTTTATATCTGTCAAGTTATCTGGGGTGGATGATTTAATGTTTGACAAACAGATCGTGGCACAGACGGCACTTTCAATTATTGATGAGCGATATATTATCCTCTCACCACACTCGTTATTAAACACCGTGAACTGTCTGTTGTGCCAGCCAACAGCTTGGATACATTCTGTTGTGGAGTTGACAAGTTCAACAGAAGCCTGACACTCGGATATCCGGGTGACGTAACAGCGGTTCGGGGAGCGTGTGAACCTACTTGGTCACGATCAAACCGAAATCCCCGCCACGGCTTATACCATCAATAATCCCACGAAAGCTCCCGACGATTCCGGCCTGCATCAGAATACGCCTGGTTAAGTCGACTGGCGTGTGATGGCTACGAACGCCAGTGGTCCCACAAACCACTTGTTAATTGGGGGACAAAATCTCGGCATTTTGCTATCATCAGTGAGCGTTGAAGTTGGCATGATTTCACCAAAGACTACCGGGCTGGCCGCATCAGATATTCGCTAACAGTGCCTATTCATCGCTCCTGAACGCGTATCCTAAGTTGTTCCACCGTTTATCCACGATCCCCGACGTCCAAATGTTAATCGATCTCTTTGGGGACTCCGTTCTTCACGCACACCCCAGTCAACAGTACGGTCTGTCTGGCAGTGCGACTGTTTATTTTCAGGATTTCGACTAACCCAATTTAGCCCGTTGAACTGCTCTTCTACAAATTTTTGCCACATTATTCATCAGACTGAATCCTCGTCCACTACTTTTGGCGTTACGTAACGTGATGTTGGAACACAAATATTCACTAAAACGCATCGTTTACCGTCATATACTTGGAATCACTTCGAAGACACGTTAAATCGAGAAGAGAACTGTCTATCGTAAGGTCCGTGACCTTCACTTCTGTACGGTCAAGATGTTGATACCCATACCCCGGCTGCGCATCCAAAAATACTGTCATCCAGCCTGCGTGAAGCTGGTGCATTGTTGCGGTCGATTCCGACCATAGAACACACCCACTCGTTCGACAAACGGTCGAAATTTTCAGCTGTACTTATCGACCCCTCAAACCTGTGCACCATACCCCTGTGACTTAACGAGACTTCTTGAAGTTTCAGAGTTCACAGACCACGTGTTCTATTGATGGCTCTTTATTCTTAAATATATCACTCCGTCAGTTTGCTGGGCATCTGTTTGATTTTACTTGTTTCCTAACACCATTCCTGTTTGTGTTTCTCTGAGGTATCTTGGCGACTCCGTCTTTGTGTGGAAACATTCCTCTTGATTTTGGAGATACTCTGTACAACCACATAGTTGATGTGTCGATGTAGGCTGTCTTAAACCTCAAACAAACAGGTCTGTTTCTAACCATAGTCGAAGTCCAGGTGTCAGATAGTTTTGCTGTTACCTCTCTCTAAAAACGGTAGGTTGCTGTTTTGATTTTTGCTGGGCCCGACCATTTCAAATATTTTATGTCCACATAGATGGGGACGCCTTCATGCAGCCAATCTTAAATATTTTGGCAACAAACGGCCGTGTGGGACATTTTGGGGTTCCTAATATGTGCGGTTTCACGTCAGTTGGTTTTATCCATGGCTTAGCCTGTACTCTGTTCATTCGTGCCAAATGAATCTATAACAGTCACTACCCGAAGGGTCGAAGTCCCACCCGTTACTTGTGAACCGCAAGTGACATTCGTTTATCGACTATCACAGTAAGCTAAGAACGGCAGATACCCAATGTACTTAGTACGCCTTTCTGGGCATCGGGGAACCTTATTTTTCTCTGTCCAAAACCGCCTCCTTCCCGAAGAAAACGATTTTGTTCAATCGAAATGAATAAAAATCCCCTGACCAATCCAAAAGTAACCTCTGCTATTTTCTACCTGCTCGACCTTTATTGCGCTATATCTACTGATGGTTTGGTGACCTCAATCACTATTTTAAGTAACTGGCCTTAAGTTTTTTCATTCGAGAACGTTTGTAGGTCAATATGCCCTGTATAAGTATGTCATATTTTTCAGACCGTCTGCGTGTTGTCATACCACACCTACTTTCTTCAGCACGTTTTGGAAAACCTTTTGCCTTAAAAGAAAACATATACGTACGGAGGTATAGTTGGCTTGACCGACTCAATCATCGTGGACAGTACATTACTATCTGAAACCGGTATCCGTGCTTCTTGAGTGCATTCAACCCGCTGACCTTCGGTAAAATCTGCTCCTACTGTTTTTAGGACGTTTTCGCGGCACATTCCTATATGTCAGTTGATCGAGCGCTTACATAAGAACTCTGTGGTATATGGTTGAGGTTATCTTTTGGACAGGAGTCCAGTCTGGTGTCACTAGATATTCACATAGTTCTGAAAGCCGGCCCGTGTGACTATTGCGCCGAATTTCCTCATAGCCAACCTGTGTCCGATGGAGGATTAACACTCCGCTGCCACGTACTGGTACAACCTTGCCTCCTCTGTGTAGTCAGCGCGTGTACGGTGGTCGCAAAATTGGACAGAAACATTTGGCATTGCTCAGCTGATACTGCATAATGTTAACCAACCGCATTTGCTCCCCTAACGATTGTTTAGGTGACCTACGTTAAATCCTGGCGGTTCTTTGATTTATTGAGTATTCATGTGACCTTAGCAGGTTGGGCATTATCTCGTGGCTCATTGTAGTAAATCAATACAAAATTTGGGTTCTGGTCAGAAGCTCGAGTTTGGTGCCTCTTCTCGAAAGAGGATGACTTCAGGCTTATAATTTCATCAGTCACCGTTCGTTATACTCTTGGTAAGTAGCAGGATAATTGGGAGTCGTACTTTGGTTATCATTAACATTTGATCGCCTTTTTCATATTTAGACAGACTTCCCAACCAACTCTTCGAAAAAAACAATATATTAAAATGTCATTTCTTTGTCCTCTCTCGAGACTATCAGCCAACCTGAACATTACCCAAGAGCGACTGCTTCTAAGCATCCACATGTGTTAATTCAGTCATACCCTGGGCGAGGCCAACAGCAGCAGCAACATGGCTGCCTCATGAAAATGTGGGCCACAGTTCAAATCTTGGTCGTATCAAGGTCACGCTGCTGGCGGGCAAGAGCGAAAATGGCGTGTGTCTACGTAAGTACGAAAGCAGTTGTTACCTCGTCGTTTTCCATAAGCAGCTAATTCATAAAGCACCTTGTGTCTCAATAGCATGAAATCTCTCACTGTATACTGCCTGCGATTCAGACTGAGCTCTGACAAACTGCCTGATCAAGTCTTGCGAAGGATTGGAGAAAGAGAGCCAATCAAAAATGTACTAAGGACAAAATGAGAAATACTCCGATGATGAACTTGGTTCTACAATAATATCAGTAAACACAAGAACCTAAGACCTTACAATCACATGTGGTCTAAGTAATACCCCGATGTCTGTAAAACATGGTCAATGAAACAAACACTTGCAAGCAGGCCACTCAAGATTCAAGACACCCGAAAACGGTAGGTTCATTACGTTAAAGGGAAAAAAAGAAACGAGGAAAATCAATCATTTGACCTTGGCAGACACTGTAAAACAAGCATCGTGGATGCGAACACCAGGATAACTAGGATATCTGTGAGATCGCGGACAGTCGTGTGCCTATCAGTACGTGTATTCAGTCTGATTAAGAGTGGGTCTATAATGCTGAACGACCGTAAAGCGCAATAGTAATGAATTCTTAAGTATACGCACGCAGTTAAGGCACCCCGATATCTGTTCAACTAGATTTCAAAGGCTACGATGAAGCTCTGATACTTGGAATATTCACATGCCGCATTCACCACAAGCTATTTTTCATGCGATATATACCATCGGCCAGCTAACGGTGTTGCAGCTGGTCGTCCACAAAACAGTTGCTAACTTTAATACGACTGACCTTGATCGAGTCAAATATACCAGCCTGTGGCCGTCGTCTGAGACCCAATAAGCTGATGCGCACAGGTACGTTGTTGTGCACAATTTACCTTCTTCAGAAAGCCCTGGTGTTATTACTCATTCTATACATTATCTAAACCAGTGGAGACTCCTAGCATTATTCATTGGTATTTCTGACCTAACAGCTGGCGTACGTAGCCACGATCACCACGACTGGCCCTCGTACTGAAAGAAATGGCAAAATATGCGCTTTCAGTTTGACCTACTGTTCGCTTATTGTTGCCTATTAGAATCAGATACCATTTTGATAGGCCTAGAAGCGCCAGACCTCGGTGAAGACAACTGTATACCGTTACAACACTCAATGCAGTTTCTCTAGTAACGCACCAAAGGGCTTCCACACTCATGTCCGGTCTAGTCCATAGAACCAACTCACCGACGTTCTGGTATAGAATGGCGCGTCAGAGACTACAAACAAGGTCATTTATTCTCGTTGTAGACAGTGAAACTGTCCCCTAGTTTCATTTGCGTAACAATGGGATTCCACTCCTCAGTAAGCTGGACAAGCTTCACAGTGTGTACTCGGTATTTAGAGTAGGCGTCGAGAGAACCGGTTGTATGGAAATAGCGCGAGATGATGAACTGTCCACACCCAGCATAACATCGTTTTGCAGTTATAAAAAAATTAACAAGGGAGGCGGTGTAGATCTCTCTATTTGGGATCGCACCTAATGTTCTCATATTTGTGACTGTGTTATTGGATCTTTCTAAACCAGCCTATGAATTAGATGATATCGCTCAAAATCTCACGTCTTTGATTGGTGCGACCCACGGATCGCCCTCTGCTCAACGGCTTCCAGTAAATCCTGAATAGTGTTCTACGCAGATACCGTCTCTGGTTCATATTCAAGCTTCAATCACCCGAAGCTAGATATCACGAACCACTTAGTCAGTGCTACAATATTTCCTTCCGCTAGAGAATTCTTTTTGGCATTAATCGGAGTTGGACTGTTTCAACTTGTCTAGGATCATTCTTGGTAACGAGTGGGTCAACTCACTTCAACTTTACCCTTATCAACAAGGTTGGGGTGGTGGACAGTCTGAAAACCGCCACTACACATGGTCATAATGCTCACGGAAAAATTGGATTCAGCTAGTTATTAGAGGGTAGCCAATATATTCTCCGAATTATGGGCTTAAAGAGCCACCATAAGGTAGGTTTTGAAATTATGATGACTGTCCAACGAACTTGAGGTGTCTGACTCTTTTGTCATCGTTGTGACCCGATGACATCGGGTTGTTAACAGCCAAACTGCAGTGGTGTCCAAAAACTAGTGAAGGTCGAGACGTTTAAAAAGTGGGGTGACTTTTGTTTACCTTGAAATTTCCAGCATAGAACCAGATAGAATGGAATGAAATTGCTTTTGTTGAGTGTGTCATAATGCGCAACGAATCCACATTTGTTGCAGAGGAGAATCAGTCTTGCCAACACTACTATTAGTCAAAGGCTGAAAGTGAACCCTGGGCTTTTATGCAGCGAATTTGCAGTATATTTAAGGTATGAGTGGCATTTCGCAACCTCAAGCAGTTGACGAACTTACCGGTACATATATAGGGAGGCGGTGAACGCTATACAAACAGTACGTAGGTGTGCATGACCGTACGCCACGGGCAACCCTTGGGCACGTAGAAAGCAACTTGACTAAATTATCCCAAATATCAGTGTCACAAGCTAGAATCAAGTTAGTGAACCTTCCAGTCTACAAGATATCGGCCCAGATTTGGTGTCTCTGTCACCCGGAGAAGCTACCACAGAACTAGCAGGACCGCCAACAGTACTTTTAAATGTTCCTTCCCATCTGATCGTCTACCAATAACCTGAAAACAGTTCACAGTCACATCTTCAAGGGTGGGTGGTGTAAGGATCCATCAAACAGTCAACCAACAACTCTGTTTTCAGTGATCTCCGAAGTAATTGAGAGCTATCAGCCTGGTTTCATACGAACAGCGCGTTACACAGTGACTCATCTTTGAATTCTTGCTCATTCCTCGTGCTCTTCAACTACCCAACATCGTTAAATCACTGGTACTGTCGTACGCCTACAGGTTGTGTCGTGTGTTGAAGATGTGGAAACCCCGCAGAACGACCCAGATTGTCTAAACCAGTAGTCCGTAGAAAACAACTTGTCAACGCACGTTCTTCATCAAAGCTGTGCGGACCACTAACTGGGCGACACTAAACTGCCTGTATCAGTACGTGAAGAAGATCTAATGACAGGTGATTTAGGCCTGTCCACATATTTTGTAGTTGTGGCCAAAAAAAGCATAAGCACCATTGCACTCCTATGAAGAATTTGTGGAGCGCCCCAACTTGAAGTACTTTCCATTTTTTTCAGCTCTCTAATCCGCCCACACCTGGAAATGAATATACGAACCTGGTGTCCTTAGCTTAAAGGTGATCTGATATTGGCGAGATCGTTCAGAAAAGAGCCATGAGACAAGGAAATCAGCAATTCGGAGAGACTAGCCGAATTAAACCAGTTCTCAACGCATTACTGACCTAATTCTCACACACAAAATGCTCCACCTATCGAGCTATCCACTAGCTGATCTCCCCCTGCTCAGCACGGGTGATTGCTTAAAAGGTCTCTCCCTGAAAGTGGCTCATGGGACGAGCAGCTACTACGTAGACAGAACCGCTTCATACCAAGGGACCATTCACACTTCCGACCTTTGTGGCCACGACTGAATCGATTGGAAGCTTTAAAACTGTGATCGATCGTCACATAAGTGAAAGACAACCTACATTACGAACTTCCTAACCACCTTTCTATCTTACTTCTACTGGTCAGTAAGTGTGCTTCTGAGTGACTGTTGTTTCGATGTTCTTTGCTGATCTGATTCAACGCCCGTAGCTTCACCGAAGACCCCATTCGTTCACTTCCATTCGCCGTTCCCTTAAAAACGTCCAACACATTTTCCCTCTAGCAACACAAATACAGGAGCGTACAAGCACATGCCTTTCTCCGTCTTATAACAAACTATCACCCTATGACTGGGCAGCACAAACTGTTGAATCAAACGGTTAAAAATGTAACATGTTCGTGTGATTTATAAACTGGGGGAAAACGACTTGAAAGTAAACAGAACCATTAAATTGGAATATAGTTTAGTGGTTCTGAACAAGTTTCGAATTTCCAGAAACCAGCTGAATGTACGGACAACTGAGTGTTCGGTTTTTCGTCGACCTCTTTGGTTGCAAACTTTTCATAACCAAGCGAGATGACATTATCAGTGAGTAAGAGTTTCAGCAACATAGGCTTAAGCACTCAATCTCCCATTCACTGATTTTGACACCTTGTTTGGTGGTGAGACATTTGCAACCCAAATGCCAAGCCCGGCAGACAACCGAGTACCCAAACCATCAACTCGGGCCACCAAATCTACCGGCTGATGTAACTCTGACGGGTCACGCAAAGTTAGTTAAGAATACACACTACTTCAAATTTATCAGTAGCATAAAGTGACATAAATTGAACCTCTATGTGAATCTGCACGATCAATAGGTTGAACCATCATCAATGCTTGGGTGTATGAACAGTCCGGCGTAAACTACCGATGTTGTGATGGACACAGTAGCTTGATATTTGAGTAGCAAAAGAAGTCAGTCTCATTGTGAACAATTGAATTTGTTGAGTGGGCAAAGGAAATATTGATAATTTTTGTGTAAATACATAACATGCGGCTTTCGAACGACCAACAACGTGATGCAGTTTCAACTCGCACTGTAAACTGATCCAATTGGTGGTGTGTCGCCACATTTCGTTTTGATAACTTCCGCTACGCTTCCCAGCATGTCTTTGCGAAGGTTTCTTAGGAGATGCCTGCCAATCTCTTCAAGGCTTATCAAATGCGTTCTTCAATCCCAGCTGCATTGCAAACAGATTGAAAGTTTTTGTTTAATAGGGATAAGGGACGTTCGGTACGAATAAAATGTGAGGACTGTGATGAATAGGAGCATTTTTACAAGTAATTCATATTGAGAAAATAAGGAACTGCTATAGATATGTGTTTAAGATGGTTTTCTTGTTGAACGATCTATTATGAATAGGGAGTCATCCGTCGTATTGTCATGAACATGACCGTACAAGTGAAGCTACACGGTCATTAACTTTCGAAAAAAATGCAAGGGTCCCAACCTGTCTTCACAAGGGCAGTCCTAGATTCTCACTGTTTTTATTTCCTGATTTACTAGCTAGTTGGATTGCACGTTAGTGTTCAGCCTGACCAAACGGTTGCCAGATCAACTGATGTGTCGGAGCGGTCGGCAGCTTACTTATATCAGATAACAGCTATCCAGAAAGCTTCACGTCTGTGGTTGTGTTCACCTGCCAAACCGAAATGTTTTTTGTTCACTGTGGAAGTGCCGGAACAGCCTCGTGACTGATTTCAATCCAGGTCTGTCCTGAATGAGCCCCCACTTTGATTGCCCTAGACGGTCTCATCTCTATATTGGGAGAGGTAACAGGCAGTATCTTGAGCTAAAATATTCCTAGCGCATTCCACACGATGAATTCTCAATCAGATGGTATTATCAAATGCAACAGGAGGTCTATCAGGTCTCCTATCGAATACATAGCCTGCTTCCCTGATTTGCTCGATGATCCGTGACGCCGTCTCGTTATTCATTTCCAGTTCTCTACCAATTCAGCCGAGATTCTCAACATTTCCTTATCGCCATAATTATTTCTGCCTTCAGTAGACATCGCTTTCGTTCATGCCATCCAGTGTGATACGAATAGCGGTGCCACACAGTTGTGGAAATCTGATGAGCTGAGTTTCTGCTGGTTGTCAAACCACCCGTCTGGAAATGACTCAAAAGCAAACTTGACTGGTTGTTACTCATTTCGATCAGATATGAAGAGGTTTCAGCCGGATTGGATGATTGTTCTGATCTGCTGAAGTAAGGAAGATGAATCGAAATTGTAAAAAAGTTTGAGGTATCCAAAAACCGAACAACTTCTGTTTTCACACAAACCCAACAATTCTTATAACTTTAAAAGTACTCGGTTCTTGGAATATTCGCATTCAGACAAACTCACTGTTTAGCTCAGTTAATAAAAAAAGGAAAAAATATGTACTACGGAAATGCTCTAAAGAGGTATTGTATTTGAACTCTTTGAATTGACGGTAAATAGTGGAACCGCTCAAGCCCAAGGTTAGCTTGGATGTAGTGGGAACAGAAAACCTGAAGATGTAGGTGCACTTAGTTTATCTCAAACTACAAACAATTTCACAGATAACAGTAAATAAAGTCGTTAATTACACTCACGATTGGTTATAATCACGTTATTCTAAATGGTGGACCATGGTTATAGTATGTTGGTCTGAGAATAACTGTTCGGAAGTTCAGATCACCGAAAAACCGTCGAGTGTTTATGATTGCGGAAGCTGTAATCATTTCTAACTGATGTTCGAAGTGTGTCTACTCAATCCACATTGTTTAGCACTGATCACTTCTACTTTCCGACTGACAATTTTTCTCATTTATCATTTAGTGAATAAACTTGCTTTCATTTGCTATCTTCTTAACGAAGTGAAATGTTGCACAATTGAAGCAGTTTACTTTGGGTTGCTCATGCACTCAGTTGCAACAAACTTCTTCCCCATGTTTGTATACGTACAAACCTTAACTAGATAATGCACAGAGCTTCAGAGGTGCTACACGAAATGTTGTAACTAGCTAGATATGAACCGAAGCCACTAAGTGAACGAGAAAGACTAGAGGGAATGTGTAAAACACCGATTTTTATTAACACTCCGGTGAGTGCTTAACTAATCAAACTTAACAAATTCACCGAACCCGACCAAGTCGTCAGTACGAGCGGTTACTTCTTTGTCATTAGAGAACCAAACGCCTAGAATGGTTACAAGACGAAAAATAAATGTTAGCATAGAGCGTTGTTCAACGTGGTATGCATTAAGTAGTAGGCACATACAAAAATGACGAAAATAGACAGGTGTGCTACACAGTTTTTCACACGGGGAATTAAAATCCGAGTCCAACCCTGCTGAACAGAAGTAATTGTGATGAATTCGGTTGATTCTTTTTCCTCAAAAGTGCCTCCGAGTTTTCACTGACAATGACGACAAGGACTAAAAATGATAATTATGGTGTTTCATTGTACTCACCCTCAAAGAAACACTTCACAACCAGTTTCGCCCTTGTTTGGACTTATAAGGTAGAGATGTAACCATTTCCAGCTGGTTAACCGAGATGGATTGACTTCATTCATACTAATAGTGTGAACAACTTGTTAATTATGGGTGGATCCCACCGTCACGAAAGATAATCATGTAACTGGTTACCAACTAAAAAAGAGCCTCGGCTCGCATCGCGAAAGGTTGTTAGTTTGGTCCTCCATTCAGACTATCCACTCAAGATTAGTCCAAGGACGGATGGAATCGGTCGCGAAGCATCGATTTGACGGTGGGCCTCATAGGTCATTGATGTCTATAAACGGATGCCACATAAGTTTGTAGGTTTATCCTTAATGTGTCTGAGGTCAGATAAAGTTGGAATATCTGTCATCAGCAACTACAGATCATCCAGAACCCATCGATAGAGGATGCTGTTGATTTGTCTGTTGGAAAATCGTGAGCACGGAGAAGGAATATACACCTCTGAAGACAAAACGGATAAACCATAAAGGCTCATGCAAGCGACGTTTAAATGGTCGCTACTAAAGAAGTCACAAGCATCACTGTGGTCGATGGTCAGCTGTTCATCTTTACCTTCTGTCACATTGAACGGAAAGGGTTGTAAGAGATTCTTCGGTGCGTCTGCGGCTGAGAATGACAAACCAAACTTCTCATACTGTCGACAGTATTTTAGAGTTGTTCTTGTTGTGGATGTTACATATGAAGTTGACGACTAAAGCTCACAACCAATCCTTAAGCTGTAGTCCTGCGGAGGTGTTCACAACCGACAGGACGTTGTAAAATATTCTGGCAGTGGAATACAATCAGGGGCTAATAATAATGGAAACAGATACACCGAATAAAGATTCTCAAGATTTCACGAAGGTGTGGACAATATCTTAGCCTAATTCTTGTGTAAAGGTATTGTTTGTGACCAACTTGTGAAGCGATCGGCGGAATCCGTTAGACAAGTGAAGCGGTCTGAATGCGAAAGTGAGCTAATTACGTCAGCATTAACGTGGTTGACACAAACATCTGGTAACTGGAAAGTTCCAGGTTTGCCAGCAGTACGACAGTGTATTTTGCTTTTTTTGAGAAGATAGACGATTTCAAGTAGAACATCACTCACATGTGAGGTCAGCTTTCGATTCCAAATAGACTCCCAGATAGTCTTCTTAGAACAGAAACACTAGATCCGAGTTTCACTCCTGTTGGACTTTATCAGTATTGCCTATCTTTGTCATGACCAAGATATGAAGCTCGGTCATGCTTTCGTACGGTAACCATTGTAGTACCTTATACGAGGTCAACGGCACAGTGGTTAATACGGTTGGTTGGCACAAGTTCAAGTCACGGTAGTGACAAGGATGTACACCACTGACGAGCTTTGTCAGCAGGTGAACCTGTCTCTAGAACTTTTTTCGGTAGGGAGTGGCTGACAAGTCTGTCTGAATGTGAAAACTATGATCACATGTGAGTGATGTATAGCTTGAATTTAACTAAGCATCCGACTACTTATCAGTAAGATGGGAAATGCTAGTCCACTTAGACGTGTCCTTGTGTATGTTTGGACGAATGAATCAATCGCTGATCGATATAACAACAGAGCCCTACACTAGGGTGGTCAGTCGAATACAAAATACCGGATACACTTTGACGGAAGTCAGAAGAGGCAATAGGTCAAATTATCACAAATAAACCTAAAGATACTGCAGAATGGTGGCAAATCAAACATGTTTATAAATGAAGGCACAGAGGGCTGGTTCCACAGTAGTTGGTTGAACCGTCGTAATCCTCTCTAATATAAACGGTACTCGAACCACATTTGTATGTGGTGGAGTTTGTATATCGGTTACTCTATTAATCGCCCACCAATACAACGAACGTAGGTGGGAAACTTTAGATACATATCTGAACGTCCACTTTTCCAGGGGAAATGACTACCAGTTTATACATGAACTGTACACATTGGATGATTATGGTCGATCAAAATAATGAAATAACACAGTAGATCGGTGTGCGTTCCTGGATAAATGAGCATTCGCTAAATGACCTTGTCAACGTTACCGATAGGTGATTGAAGTGCGTCAGTTATTACGGCCAGTACGTCAAGCGTAGACCAGGCAAAAGTTGCCCAACTGGTTTTTATACATATATATATATATATATATATATATATATATAACCACCAGCTTGCTACTAGTTTCCTTCACATCTTCATCACAGGCCGAGTAAATAAAAACTAACACTGTCCAACTTTCAAATTACCGGCACGTCGCTCTCTTACTTGGGTTCCAGCAACGTGATCTGGTCCTAACATGATAAATTTTCCAGACTAAATGAACTGGGAAAAGTGTGATGCAAAATAATTTGACATAAAAAGTCAAACGGACACAGAAGGGACCAGTCACCTTAGGAACTTCATTTCCGACATGACTTCGGTGAAATGAAGGTAACGATTGTAAACTAATCATGTCCACGACCAGTCCGTACAGTTAGTTTTCGGTCAGTCATTTAGTAATTTGTAGACCTGTCTCGTTTTTGAATGCAAAGTTCTATTATTCATCGTCTGTTGGAAAAATTATCATCATAGCACAATCCGTTAGGGAAATATCATATTCTCACTTTCTCTGTTTGTACTCACAGAGACATCCTGCTTCCCACTTCAACGTTGCAACAAATGTGTGTCATCAACCATGAACCGTAGCGGTTACCACATTGGACGAGGGGGTCGAGCGACCTTAGTGAAAATGCACGCACACCCCTCCCCCTAGCCACAGGCACCTAATCTGGCTGTGGTTTCAGTGATGTGTTGTGCTCCTTCGCCAACCCGACTCTGTTAGCACACGTGCTCATCGGTCTGTGCGTGGATGAGAATAGAAATTCAAATACCCAGGTGTGTCACACACGCCCAAGCCATCAGTGTTAATTCGCGCAAGCCCTTTGGCTTGGACTGAGGATTTCGCTGCCAGATTCAGAATTCTGGGACGTATGGCAGGTCACTTGGGAGATGGTTGGGCAATAGTGAATTTGCCCCTAGTAATCAACAGTGACTCATCTTACGGATGTGGAAAGAACAGGTCGACCTTTGTTGTTAAAGTCAAAATGAATTGGCGAAGGTTTAGTCTTTTTTCCTGAGAAGAAGTGACTTTTGAGTGCGTTGTTTGAGATTAACCCTGCCATGCAAGTTTTCACAGCTGTGATTATTATTGGGGTAGTCTTAGAAATGTAGTGCTTTGTTTGTTCGATCAAGAACTTCATTATATTTTACCAGAAGTCTTCGATTACCAACAACCAAATGATGAATTCAGCCCTTAGTACTGATTATGTGAAGTGAACCCTGGCGGCACGAATTAACCAAACAAGTTAACAAAATGATTCCAGTTAAGACCTTGAGCCATAGCTATTATTGAGAATGAAGTGCGCCTTACTCACATTGAGCCCTAGTGAATTAGCAAAGGGACCAGTGTGGGGTGATGCCGGAGGACTCCAGATTGACAATAGCCATCTCTGGTATTTATGTCTTGCGAGAAGTACAAGGTGATTACATTCCCTACTGAACGTGCGCGATGAGGTGGGTGGACGTAGGATGCGTAATTGGATGCTGGTTTGCTAATTGCAATAAGTTGTTAGTAGTATCAGTAGAACCGAACATCAAAATAACATCAGGATAGGCAAGCAACTTGTAGCGTAAATAACGGACAAATATAGCAAGTGAACTTACAGGAAGGGTTCGGACAGAGACGCAATCCGTGAATGTGTTAGTGAAGCGTTCGGCGGAATTCTACAAATGTCGACGTAATGATCTGCAGGACAGGAACACTATGTAATCCGCGAAGCACTGTGGCTGTTTTGCTCACCGGTACACGAGAGACCCAGATAGGTGGTGTTCTTATGTGGGTGCCATCCCAGGCGAAGACACTGGGTTAAATCACGCACCGCAGGCTTGTCCGAGATGAGGTTGGTTGTGTGTTGCTGTGTTTGTGTGTGTGCGAATGTGCGCATGCACATGATATTAGTGCAGTGGTGTTGGCAAACCGTGAGCTGATCGAAGCCGCCGAAGTGCATGTCCGTAAGGGCCGCGCAGCGTTGGATGTGTGGGCGTTACATTCTTGTCACATGGCACAAGGAGCCGGTCTATAGCTAAAGCCTCTCGTTTTAGGGCAGTAGAATTTCTCCCTTGTATTTTCAGGCTATGAAATTGGTTTACGATTGATCTAGTAGAGTCATGTTTTGCGGCCTTTTCGACTCCGACTGCACACGTTGGCTATTGCGATAAGATAGTGTGCGAGAGAACAATTGAGTTTTCAAAGCCGTCATGTGGTCCATTTGGGTTATAGGGTCCAGCCCATAGGGGGCAGAGGCACGAACCAATGAATGTCGTCAATCATCCTGTGACCTACAACACGGGTGCTGTCGACTGGCCTCGTAAACATGTTTTAGTATTCCAAAATCAGCTATGGGTGACAGACGCGAATAAAGCCGCATCAGCCTGATACGCGTAGGCCCTTTATTGAAGCTTTCGAAAGAGGCGATAATTAGCGCTTGGTAGCTAGCCTAAATGGAGTCAATTGCAAGACCACATACAAGTCGCTTCATTTCGATCGCATCATCTGCGAAGCGCAATCCCGTAGAAGAGAGAAGTAAAAATTTTAATGAATCAGAGATCGACACGAACCCGACAGTACCTCTCGCATTTTTGAAAATGCGTGCAAAAGCAGAGTTTACGAAAGACGTATCAACAACTACTGTCAGTCGATATCTGAATGGGCGTTCCATCAGTCTGAAGAAGTTGTGCCAAATTCCCGTCAGCATAAACACCAATGAGAACTGGGCGGTAAGACGGCACTTTGGCTACCGATTGTTGAAAGGCTTTGCGAGCTCCAAGGTTGTTTGCTGGATTGATGAACATCAAACTGTTTTGCACAAGGTCGATGGGACGTTCTTTGAATGGAACAAAACGTGCATTTCAGTCACTAACAGCAGAGGCCGAAACTTACATTTCGTTGGAGAAATAACAGAAAGATCTATCAAGATCTATATGACGCGAAGGGGTGCCTACAACAATACTGACTGTAGAGAATGATTCCGTGTTCTGATGGATAAACTGAAGATCTGCACAACTATGTCAACAATAGTGATAGTTCGTGTCAATGCCCCTTGCCATACTGTTTTGGAAAGTATCTTTTCCGAATATGCTTATCAAGGAGGGCAGCCATTGCGATTAGGACCGTATTCGCCTATACTGAATCCCACTGAGAACGTCTGGAGCATAGTGAAGGCGACAGTCAAGCAGCAGTTGTGGGTCCACTATGATACGTTGATAATTGGTGATCCACATCAAGTACTGAGCCAGCAGGAACATGTAGGCCGATGGTTGGGAATAGTGGTGTTGTTGTTTGTAGCTCGGGTTGATTGTTTTGGTATTGATATGTTCGCCGAGCTTGGCATTTAGGTTGCAANGCTTGGTGATGAAACGTTTGCAACCTAAATGCCAAGCTCGGCGAACATATCAATACCAAAACATGTAGTCCATTCTGTTATAAAGGACGTCACGGGAAACAGTGTGTCCATTTTGTCCGCCACACTGAACGATTCTGTGCGCAAGTGATGGAAGACAAAGACATGGGAGTACTATCGTAAATGCCAAGTCTACCTGTGAATGACAGAAGTCCTATTCTGGGATGAACTCATATGCCTAACTCATATGCCTAAAAACAGTTTTGTTGGGTGGAAGATGCGAATGTTTTTACCAGCCTTGTCGTCATTTCATCGAAGGATAAGCATTTAAATAATCTGAAGCAGATGTGCAAAACTGCGAAGCACGTGCTACATAAAACGGGGAAGTTAATGAAGATGTTAATGTGGGGGAAATCCCGATTCATCGATTATCCAAACCCCGACACAACAGAAGATCTGACAAGCGGCCAATCCAAATATCGCGTTAAAGATACAACATCAGGATTGGACGAACGGTCTCAGTGTTGTGCGTGGGATGTTTCAGTTCAATTACGATTCCTAGGGCTATTCGAAGTCCCTAATTATGAGTATCACAAATTGGCGTCGCGGAATGGAACTGCCTGCAATTGAGCAATTAAATCTTCATGCTGGTATGAGTGAAATCGAGCAATGAGTCGAACGATTTGAGTTGTGGTGCAGCATTTGTCGTGATGTGAAAAAGGAAACCCAATCAGCCTTCTTCATTACCGCTAGTGGTCGTGAATTATATTCATTGGCGAAGAATCTGGCTTATCGGAATGCCCCAGCCTCGTTGCCGTTCGACGAACTAAAGAAACTGATGTTAAAGCACGTGCTTCCAGTCAATTTCCAGGCCACAGAACGGGCGAAGTTCAATTCATTAGTGCGTTCAACAAGCACGAGCCTCCGTGAGTTCACTCTACAATTGCAAAAACAAGCTGCTCGTTGCAACTTTGGTGACAAGCTGGAGGAGCATCTACGTGATCGATTGATTGCTGGCGTCAATGACACTGATCTTCAGCGTAGATTGCTGGTCATACAAGGTGTGACTTTCCAAGAGGCCCGAGACATCTGCAAGCAGAAGGATGACGTCAATGCCGCTACAGCTGATTCGAACGTGACATTATTTCAGACCAAAGCTCATACCAACACCCGAAGTCAACCAGTGAACAGGCCTTCTCATGCACCCATCATCAATCCCGGTTCAGAGAAATTCAACAAGTGTTTCTCGTGCGGTGAGTTGCACTTACGATCATCTTGCCGATTTCGTAATGCTATATGCCATTTATGCGGTAAATCTGGCCATATTCAGAAGGTATGTAGAAGTCAGAAATGTCACCTGAGTCAAGTTAGAGAGACAAGTAATATAGAATCGTCCACTGCTGTTCATTCATTGCAAATGAAATCCAGGGCTGAGCAGTTTATTCATAGATGCCTCAAGTTCAAATCGGGATGTAAGTATGAATTCATTGTGGACACAGGAAGTAGCGAATCCATTATTTCCAAACCGCTACTAGATCGCATGGCTCCTGATGCTCAACTGAGACCAACAATGATGGAAATACGCGGAGTTACTGGTCATCGGTTAGCTCTGCTAGGTGAAGCTGATGTAATGATTGTAGGTAATGATAATGAGCTGATTCCACTGCGTTTCTTGGTGTCGGAAGGAAGTCCGGCTATTCTGGGATTAAAAGCTTTAAAACAGCTCAACCGTGCTCTTTCACTAAATACTAATTACAAAAATGGTCCAACTGAAGAGTACCAAGTCCAGTCACGCAACCTGATTCTTCAGTGTTCACAACTTTCAGGAGGAATGAAAGAGAGCCAGCAAAACTGGAGGTGCAAAGGGACCCGGTTTTTTAAAGCGCCGAATAATACCTTATGGAATGAGACAACATGTGCATAATGCTCTCAACAGATTGAAGGAAGACGGCATAATCCCGCAGGTTAACTCATCAGCATGGGCCACACCAGTCGTTGTGGTTATGAAAGAAGATGGCAAATCACCTAGGATATGTGGTGACTATAGATTAAAGCTGAATCCAATACTGAAAAGGTGCGCAGCAAAAACGGAGGAGCCGGAGAATTTTATGGAAGCCCTACACGGTAGCAGTGTTTTCTAAAATTGACCGGACAAACGCATACTTACAACTTTCGTTGGAATATGATTCTAAGGCGATCGCTACAATTAACACCCCTTAGGGATTATTTCAGTACAATTTTTCACCGTTTAGATTACACGTATCAGCCGGGATATTCAAGGCTGCGATTGATGAAGTAACTACCGACTTAGCAGGAGTGCGCGCTTATCAAGATGATGTAATCATATAGGCCGGCAGTGCAGAGGAACATGACAAGAGGTTGCTTTCACTTCTGGAACGATTCAGGGATAAGAACATAGCCACAAAGCCTTCTAAGTGCGTGTTCCAAATGCAAGCGCTGAATTTTCTCGGTTTTACCATAAGTGATAAAGGATACAGGCCGGGCCCTGACCGGTACAAAGCTTTTGTTACTGTTACATCGCCAAGAAACCAGGATGAGCTGCGATCAATAATGGGACGTTTGCGGTGCTATTCTCGTTTTAATCTCAACTTTTCGACGAAACCAAAACCATTATTTGCGGTTCAGTCAGCAGAAACATGGTCTTGGACTCAAAAAGACGAAGTTCTTCTGTAAGAATTAATAAAAGTTGTGATTACAAGGCCGATGTCAGCCCCATTTACTATGTCTAAAGTTACCACGCTGATCACAGATGCATCCAATGTTGGCATTGTTGCCGTGTTGGAACAGAAGGGATATCCGATCATTTGCATATCACGTTTATTGAATAAGACAGGGCAAGGATATTCACAAACACAAAAGGAGGCGTTAGCAGTCTACTGGGCTGTCAGGAGGCTGCATAAATATTTGTTTCGTATTAGATTCAGAATTGCTACTGATCACCAAACTCTACAGTACTTATTTGACCCCCAGAAATCAATTGCCAAATCATCAGCGGCAATGATACAGCGATGGAGTCTAGTTCTAGCAGCATACGACTATGACATCGTTCATCCTCCTGGTAAACAGATTCCTCAGGCGGATTTTTTATTACGATATTCCAGTTTTTCAGTCCCTGAAGCTTGTTTGCTTGTTGCGCCAGCTATTCCAATAAGCCGAGAGGACTTCATCAAAACAACTAAAACCTATTATGGTACGGTAATTGCCGTGATGAACAAGGGTTGGTCGTCAAATATGAAGAAGAAACACCCAGTACTATTCCAGAACCGGGAGGAGTTGTCGATACAACCTGATGGTGTGCTGTGTTGGAAAGATCACTCGGTCATTCCACCACGGTTACGGAAGGCGGTATTAGTGGACTTGCATAAAAGTCACCTGGCCGTGTAGAAAATGAAATCCATGGCGCGACAGATGTGTTGGTGTCCGGAGATAAGCTCGGATATCAACAGCATTGCAATGAACTGCCACTCTTGCCTTCACAAAATAGAGACAAGGCCGCAGAATTGGACACCTTGACCGGACAGCTACCTACCATGGCAATGGGTGCACGCAGACCAATGTGGACCACATATTGGTAACTATCACATTCTGGTGTTGATTGATTCATACTCACGGTGGCCAGAAGTATTTATTACAACTTCACCTTCCACGGCATTTACCATGCAAGCATTTTGTAAATTTTCCGGTCGTGAAGGCATTCTGCAGGCCCTGGTGAAAGACAACTGGTCACAACTTTGTTCCGCTGAAATGAGACAGTGGCTTGACAGCATCAGGTGTCGTCACTTGCGAACAGCTCCTCGACATCCATGTTCAAACGGGGCCTCAGTAAATCTGGTGAAAACGCTCAAAAATGCCGTGAGTTCCACTAATCTTAAAACATTTGCTGAACTGGATGTGTTTCTCGATAACTTTCTGCTTCAGTACAGGAACGCAACACATTGCACAATGAAGAAGAGCCCACCGGTGCTATCTAAATCAAGGCGACTAAGAGCATCACTTCAGTGTGTAGATTCAACGGATGTGATATATTTTTGTGGAAGCGATCTGCGACCTGCCAAAGGATTGATCACTCGCCAGCTAGGCAGCACAATGGTAGAAATTACTGACCTGCACGGTGTCACCATTCATCGGCGACACACTGACCAAATCCAGTTTCGAAGCACTGAAAAAGTGGCCATGGAGGAAGCAGAACACCCTGTACTGCAAGAGTTAAATTCCCCGAGAAGATCAGAACGATTGGCAAATATGAATGCGGAGGCTTCTAGAAGAGGGGAAGGTTGTGGTGGAAATCTCGATTCACCGATTATCCGAACCCCGACACAACAGAATTTCTGACAAACGGCCAATTCAGGTATCGCGTTAAAGATACAACATCAGGGTTGCTAATGAGATTAGCCAATGACAGGCTGTGATTTCTTTAATACTGTTGTATATCCATAAATTCGGCGTCTCAATTCATGAATAACAGTTGCTTACTGCTACCAGTACCAGGTCTTCTCCTTATTACTTGCGTGGGAGGTTTCAATTAAAGTACGATTCCTAGGGCTATTCGAAGTCCCTAATTCTGAGTATCACAGTTAAATACCCCCAAAAACTGTCCTATTAACTGGTAATGAACGTTTATTACTTTCGTAAATTCGAATTCCTCTTTATCGCGTCACTATTGCACCATCATTTTCATCTCTCGCGCCAATTTACATACTGGACGCTTTTCATGCGCTTCATTGAACATTATTCACAAGGTCGCTTGACGAGTTTTGAATACGCGAGAGCTGTGCTTGTAATTTGTCTTCGGACTGAGACAGTAAAAGCTCCCTTTCTGGAGACCAGTGTTTTTCCTACATAGTCTGTTTGGGTATCGACCTTTCGGGAATACAACAGCGCGTACAGCATTATTCCGTCCTATGGATCGTTCTAGCTCAATTGCATCCACTAGGTCGTTCCGCGGTATAACATTTTTGGCGACGTTTGTTGGTTTAGTATGGACTCATCCAAGTTGGAATTGTTATTGGAGCAGCAGCTTAAGCTGATAGAGATACCTGCGTAGTCTAGGGGAACTTCCGCACAAACTACAGCTATGAACGTACCGTCGATTGATGCCTTGTGCAACAATAGATTGGAGTTGCATTACGACCCTGATTCAAATGTTACATTTGACACTTGGTTCAGGCTTTATGAGGATTCATTTGCGGTTGATTTCGCTTGCCACAACGATAAATGGAAAATCAGGTAGCTACTTCGTAAGCACGATGAAGAACGATGAAGTATTGCAACAGTATTTTGCTTGACAAACCTCGAAACCGTAATTTCAACGATACTATCCAGTCGTTTAGTCACCTGTTCGGTTATCAATCTTCTTTTTTCAGTATTCGTTACAGATGTCTCAAGCTGGTAATGAACGATTCTGATGATTTCCTGACGCATGTTGGACTGGTAGATAGTGAATGTGAACGCTTCAAGCTGAGGTCCCTGACGGACGATCAATTCAAGTCACTGATGCTGATTTGCGATCTCCAATCTCCAAGGTTGACTGATATACGCACCCGGTTGCTCAACCGTTTGGAACAGGAACCAAATCTCACCTTGTACGACATGGCTTCAGAGTACAAACGGCTGGCAAACTTGAAGCATGACACCACTTTGGTCCAGTCTGGGGGCCAAGGTGGTGCCGAAGTTTATGCGATTCAACATCCTTCTACTGCCAAATGGCGCAACCCCGGCCCGTCACACAATACACCATCTGGCCCGAACGGCCTGAAAACTGGAAAGAAGCCTCCAGCAGCATGTTGACACTGTGGGGCCTGGCACTTCGTCAGGTTCTGCCCATCCAAACAACACAGATGTCGGCAATGCACTTAAGTCGGCCATAAAGAAGGATATTGTCAGTTAGGTCGGCAACGTACACTTGGTGTTTCAAAACCCAGATCGAAGTCACGATCCAAGTCGCGATCCTCAGGAGTTGGCAACAAAAAGAACATGATGGCAGTCTTCCAAGTCAACGCCCCAAGCCGACGTAAGTTAATAACCATTCATATTAATGGTCAGCCAGCCCAGTTACAGTTAGACACTGCTTTCGACATAACTATCATTTCGGAGAAACTCTGGTGCACGATCGGGCAACCTACCGTACAAGAGGCCAAACAGGTCGCCATCGGTGCATGTGGTGGGCATAAGTCAGCTGCATTACTGCGTTTCATTCCGTGGTAAAACGTTTCAAGTGTCCTGCTTCGTGACAACATCAAAGCTCAACTTACTTGGCCTCGGCTGGTTTGATCGACTGAGTTTGGCGGACACTCCCATCAACACAATCTGCAATCACGTCGGTCACGCTTTGTCTGATCAACAGACTTGTGATATTGATAAACAATTTGAATCGCTTTTCAAACCCGGCCTTGGTCAATGCACAGCAGCACCAACTATTTTACAGCTGCATTCTGGTTCTACACCAGTCTACCGTTTGAAACGACCGGTTTCCTACACATCCATGCCAGAAAATGATGTTGAACTACTACGACTCGAACGTGAAGATTTCTTGACACCGGTTTTTTTATTCTGCATGGATGGCCCCCATTGCGGTTATCAAGAAGCCAAGCAGTACATTACGGATCTGTGCTAATTTCTCAACTGGCCTGAACGCTGCGTTCCAAACACACCACTACTCTGATGATGGTGTCAGTGGGATAATTGTTGATTGAATTGAATGTATTGTTTAGTGTAGCAGATAATTTCAGTCGGTGATTCCCCTTAGACCTTAGCAATTAAGTGAGTGGTTTCAGTGTGTCGACGAGATTAGGTAGAAAAAGGCGGTAACAACTGAAATACTCGAGTTCGCGGACATAGTAGAAAATAACGTCTTATCTCGTACACAATACCGGTCGAAACGCATTGGGAACTGGGGGCTTGCAGCTGTGGCCATACCCCCACCTCATTGCACTTTGGGTTACCAGCTTTTTTATAGATGTCAGTACGCAAAGCATTTGGCTGGGGGATGTGAGACAGACAGGTGTGAATCAGCCCTGGCGCTTGAGTCGTGGAAGGCTTGCCAGCTTGACTTGTCGGACCAATGGTAGCAAAGTAATCAACGCGCTCCTCATTGGCTTCGGTTGTATCATTCCAGCAGATGGACATATGGCAGTGACGTACTGTCGTTTACGAACTTCCAGCCGACATCTGATCGCCACATTAGCTGTACCAATAAAACGACTGAGTTGATGTGTCGGAGGTGCTTGAGGAAAATCTATGCTAGCAGTCACATATTGGCAAGCCCGTGTACTTCGGCTGGTCTGATATGATGTCTGAGGTTGCCCACTGATGAGGCGCCGAAATGGTATTTAGAAGGATTGATAACAAGACTAAAACCATCCAAATGTTAGAAAACTTGGAATAAGTGGGTATGGTGTTTCTGGAAGAGAGATGCCTTCAGTTTATGGATGAGCGAAAGTAAAGCCACGTGGAGCTTCACTAATTAGACAACAGAAGGTGAGCAGTTGCAATTAGCCTAAAGGGCGTTCACAAAAATTCGGAAAATTTCAACGATATAGTGATTCGAATGTTTCGTGCATCAGAAATTGGCTGGTAAACCGGTATCTGGTCGACTTTTGGGGAAATAGTTTGCCGTGCAGCTTGGATGTGATATCATGAATAATTAGGACAGGATATCGATCTACAACGTTCATAGCTGTGTAGTTGCTACACAGACATTCGTCATTGAAGTGGCATGGACCATGGAATTTTCGAAAATCGAATTCCCCGAGTTGGAGCATATGACCAAACTCTTTTCTGGTAGTAGCAAGTTTGTCAGAGGCCAGGTGTCTTGGTATGACAGTTAATCAGGGACCACGAACTGAGATGTGACGAATCGCCATATGCCTGAGTGGCGTTTGCTGGACATTCGGAATGGTGGTTACAGTAAACTGAGCCAGTAATGAGGCGTATTCTGTCTATCCGTCAGTAAGTGTAACTGATAGACAAAGAGAAACAATTTTTGTCAAATAACTTGAGATTCAGGTTGGTAGATGGGCCAACCGCTCGGCAGTGCTCCTTGTCTACAAGTAGACCGGAGTTGCTGAGGAAACCTACGACCAAAATGACAAATTGTACATAAATTGCGTCTTACACCGGGGAGTAGAATATCGGGACGTTAACAGTAAGTCGGAAAGAAAGACCTGCTGATGGCTTTGATAGTCTGCCCACGAACAGATGAGATCCGATACCGTACTGTGAAGTGACGGGGGAACACTGAATTCAGTTCATATCAAACCGTCCAACACAGATTCAGATGTACATGAACACTCTCAACTCCCTCTAATCAGCAAATTTCCAACGAATCCCAAGTGTCAGGGTTAATTTCCCCCCAACTCCCTTTTTAAAAGTGTGGGAAACAAGTTACTGATTAGTAGTCGGGGATTTGGTTTATTTTCAAGTTGACCATCACTCACATTTGATCACAGCGTCCGCATTCAGATAGACTTTCCAGCCAGCCTCTTTCGAAAAGAAGCACCAGATTCGAGTTTCGTTCTCATTAGAGCTCATCAGTAGTGCATATGCTTGCCACAGCCGGGATTTGAAATCCGGACATTCCAATCATGAGGCAACCGTGTTAACCACTGCACCATCGGCCTCACATTAGGCACGACCGAATCATCAAATGTGAACGCTCAACCACTCTCGCTTGTGAGCAATGATCACATAACAGGCAGTAACTGTGTCTCCTCTCGAGACGATCGGGCAACCTGATCATTGCTCACAAGCGAGAGTGGCTT
>QNGE01001334.1:55326-78242 GCA_008508345.1 Paragonimus westermani | reverse complement strand
AATCAGACGTGGTCTCACGCTCACTGACCGCCGACCTCAGGTTCTGGTTGGTCACCTTCCTCAGCCCGTTGCACGGACGCGGCCAACCCACGTGTTCGAGGACCTGAAAGGAAGCGGAAGGGAGTATGTGTGGCAAAACAAAATGGCGGCGCACTACATGCTACTACAATATTTCGCTGTTAATTTAGCGCAAATCCTCGGCGTCCTTGAAAAACATCGTTTGCGCATTAAAGCAAACAAATTCTAAAAGTACATTAGGTATATTCCATACTTTTCTGAATATTCCGTCCACAATCACTCCCACGATATTCCAAACTCTTATATTTACAGTAAACTAGTTACAGCATACACTTCCTGGGGATAAATTTCAGCGGTGTGCTGCTGTGTTGTCCGTGCCGTTTTAGCTTTCGTTTGTGTAAATCGTGTGCATGGCTTCGGCTCATGTTTGTTCGTATTGTTTCTGTTTTTAGAACTGTTGTTCGAACCCATATATCGGAAGAGCGCTGTCCCCTGGTGCGTCCACTTTGCCCGAAGGTTGGTCCGCGAAGTCACGGGCGTCCAAAGTAGAGTCGGCTGGCCTGCATGTTACAGTTATTGGTGAAGACAGACAAAGAGGTGTCGAAAAATGGCTTTGCAACGGTTCGCCAAAGCCCATTTCCAGTGTAATCGACTCCCACTTAGTCAACACTGGCCATCGAATAAATCCAAACGAAGCGTTCCGGGTCATCCACAAAATTCGTCAAGTCAGCTCCAGAGCTGTCGGACTGCCAGTGTTATCAACCGTCGAGGCTATTGCTATCAGATTGTACAATCCAGGCCTGCGTGCCCCAAAACACTTCGTACAAACCACCCACCTCCCCTGGCCAATCATTCCACATCCACTTGAAACCCGGGCAAGTGTGAACGGCTCGATATTGATGAATGCATGTCCCATGACAGGCACGTGTAACACCCACAACACATTCGCCAACACCCCCACCCTCTCCCAGTAGACTGTGATCCGTACCACTTCTTTACTTTTAATGTCCTGTTTAACTACTGTGAGATATCCGAACCAAATTTAGTACGAATGAAGTTGCACTGTTTGGGCGTCGTGTTTAACATGTTATTGATAAACAGATTGGGAATAACACAACGTTACGAGCAAGTTGTAATACTCTACGTTTCAACCGCCTCGGGTGGCCTTCCTCAGGAGTGTTGTAATCGAGTGTAATCGAGTGTTGTAATTCGATTACAACACTCCTGAGGAAGGCCACCCGAGGTGGTTGAAACGTAGAGTATTACAACTTGCTCGTAACGTTGTGTTATTCCCAATCTGTTTATCCTGTTTAACTCGTTATAATTTCACTTATAGCTCATACTTATTCCCGTGTAAATGTAAAAGCCTGATGAAAATGACCGAAAACAACTGTTATGAAAATGTATCAGTTGTAAGTGTCCTATAGAGAGGATACCCACACATACTCCATCCTTAGAGAATTTGCTGTTGAAAGTTCGTGAAAATTAGGCTTTGGTTTTACAGAGCAAGCGGTATAGCGGTCTGGCCAATGAACGTGTCTTCCTGAGCGCATCGTGCGCAGTGGTGGTGTAGCAATGCCGTTTGCGGTTTTCGTGGATGTGGTGTTCGACGGGGGATGTCTTTGGTAGGTTGTTAGCTGTATCATATCGTAAATTTCGATTTGTGTGTTCCATCGAATCGCCAAATGCTGGTTCTAGACGGTCAACTGAGAGTTTCAGTTCTGTTGGGAAATTGTGTAACGGAATATTTATCGTGCCGGCAGATGACGAGGAACGGTGATTGCAAGAATTTCCGAACCCGATCAGAACGGACAGACGTGTGTGCAGTTGGATAGTTGAGGAGGAATATCGGAGTGTGTCAACAGATGGTGATGCAGTGTGTCGAAGCTTTGTCATATAGGATTTCAGTTTCGTTACCTAAGTAACTTGATCGTAATGGTTATTCGGGTTCGGAACAAAAAATTGCCCTGGAACACTTGGTGTGGTCCCATAAACTGGTTCTGCTGGGGAGCAGTTGTGCGGAGATCTAACAAAATGACCGGGAGTGTTTCGAACCAATCCGTACTGCATTTATGAGCCATAATGGCAGTCATTAGACGTCTGCGGAAGTGTTCCACAAAACCACTTACATGCCCAAACCTCTAATCTCTTCGTTCATATTCGACCACACAAAGCGCTGAGCAATGAGTCTTACTGAAGCATGAATTACCTGATGTGACATGCTGTGCAAGGCGTCGAAAACTTGTCGTCACATAGCCGACGGCATTAGAGGTCGAGGTATGACAGTAGAAATTTCGCGATGAGTATACAGTGGGACCAGCTGACTGTTGAGGGAAAATGGAACCGTAGTCACTGTTCTATTTGTAACCTAGCCATTTCAACGAAATCCGTAGTACACGAGATGTCGATTGAGTCCATGTCTGGACGTGTGAGAGAGTCAGCAACAATGTCCCCAAAGCCTGGAATATATCGAGTATCGTTGGTGAATTGGGCAATATAATCTGGGTGGCGTGCCTCTCGAGTTTAATACCTATCTGGTTTTGCTTTAAGGGCCCCCGTTGAGAGTTTATCATCTGTATAAACAGAAAACTGCCTGTCTTCCAAGGGGTGTCAGAAGTGATATATTCACGTCCAAATGTGCCGTAACGCGATTCGGCAGATGAAAGTTTGTACGAGAAAAATCCTAGTGGCTGCTGAGATTCAGGAACGGTTTGTTGTAAGACTGCACTAACTACTGTGCTAGAGTCGTCAACATTGAGGAATAGCGGGGCGTTGTTTTTTTAATGGGGCAACATGAGATTTTCTATGACAGAAGCTTCTCATTTCTCAAAAGCTGTTATAGCTGGGTCTGACAAGCTGCATGTTTTCAGATTACCAGCTAGCAGGTCTGTCAACAGCGCTAGTAACGATGCAGCTTAAGAGATGAAACGGCGATAAAAAAAGATCATACTTAGGAAACGTTTTAGTTGCCAGAATGAGGCGGGAAGTGGAAAACCTCTCAAGTTTATTCTCAGGAGGTGTGACTCAGAAAATATGAAGAACTGGAATCAAACATACATTCCTTTACATTGATTACAACGTCGTGATCTTGTAGTCGGGTAAGTAACAAGCGTAAGTGTTCCATGTGTTTCTCTTGGGATGCACTAGCAACTAAGATATCATTCAGGTTAACAAAAACCAAAGGTAAACCAGCAAGAACTTGATCAATGAACCTTTGGAATGTTTGTGCAGCATCGCGTACGTCAAAAGGCATGTGCAAAAATTAAAATATACCAATGGAGTAGTTATTGCAGTTTTATGGACATCGTCAGGATGGATCGGTATGGGGGGGGGCAACCGCGAAGAAAGTTTACATGTGAACAAATCGTGCAACTCTGAAGATTGGACGAAAAATGATGGATATGCGATATCCGATATGTTAGAGAGAGTTATGTCATTCAACACCTTGTATTCACCATATGATCTCCAGTCACTAGTGGTTTTCTTCAGAACCATGTGTAGTGGCGATGTCCAAATGCTTTTCGATGGTCGGATGATTCCAAATTGTGGTATTTGTTGGAATTCGTCTTTGGCTTTGGCATGCCAATCTGGTGGCAAGCGACGAGGACGAGCAAAAATCGGATTACCATTAATAATCACGGAATGAGTGATCGCGTGTTCAAGACATGACATATGAAAATTTGGCTCTTCCATTTCAGGAAAATGGCGTAAAAGTTATGCATAAACGGAATTACTCAGTGGTGAAGGTAACAGTGGTTATACAGAACTGGTGAATATCGACTGACCTTTGACTGACAATTGTGTATCGGTGTCAAATAAACATTTCTGTTTTAAACCAACCCATAAGTTGTAGTGAGTGAGAAAATCGGCCCCCAGTATAGGTTTACACACGACTGTGATACCGAAAACCCATCTATATTCATGATGTAGACCAAGGTTTAGTAGTAAGGACCGCTGTCCGTAAGTGTGAATAGGGGTGTCGTTGGCTGCCGTGAGTGAGAAACTGGATGGGCTGTGTGGCGTGTGTTCCGCAATATGGAATAACACAAATGTCGACCGCAGTGTCCACCAAGAAGGAAAATCCTGAGTGTTTATCCAGTATCACTAAACGAGGAGTTAAGAATTGTTGGCCTCGGGCCATACTCGTCTTTGTTGTCTTGTCAACTCGTTTCTCAAGGGTTTAAGTGTTCGCTGATGAGTCCTTCAAAAGTCGCACGGTGGAGTACATTTGAATGCAAAACGGCCAAATAGTTGATGGTATCAACGAAAGCTGTCATTTCGACGTGGCGATAAAGATCTAGAACGCTGGTGAGAGTGATCCTTGGTAAAATGACTGGGTTTATTCATGCGAGAGAAACGTAGCTGACTAACTTGTTCAGCGAGAGCACCGAGCTGTTCTTGAAGGTGGTCGTTTGATTGGGTTGGCTGAATCGAATTAACTTCCGAAGTTTTTGCTTTTAGAATTCTGTCGGCCATACTGGCAAGTTGAGCTGTGGGAACGGTACCGCAGGTGGGTTCTGGAGTGCACCGCACAGAAACGGGCAGGAGCTTGAGGAAGATCTGTACAAACAGAGCATCGTCAAGTTTTATCATTTCAAGGATGTTTTGTAGGTGTTGTAGTAAGTGGGGTGGGCCGCTGTCACCAATAGTCTGGTTACTAAATAACTGATCAAGGCCTTCATGGTCGGGAGGTATAGTACGGTTGATTATCGGATCCCGAGGTTGTTTATATTGACAGTAGAAAGGTGGCCGTCAACACACGCAAGGTCATCTTCTGCACTTCCAACACACTGGGGTACTCCAGCTACCAATCGTCCCTGAAGTGTGCACCCGGATACAAACTCCGAAGTCCAAACCATACGGCTTACCGAGAAAACAGGCTTTCCAACCCTGTCGGATCAGCGAACTGTCTCGGCATGCTGCTGTAACCACAACCGGATGAGCTGGCACGCGCATTTCAGGTCAAGTCGTTCAGCTCCATGGTCACAGTTTTTTGGCTACGGCCGCCCACGGTCGATAAAACCTGGCTACTGACAGACATCTATGTAAACTCCGGCAACGTTTTCATGTAACGATCGTGCTGACCGCTGCACCACTGATCTGACATTATGCACGCCAAGACACATCCGTTTGAGAGTAATGGTGACATTGCCCGATCGCCTCGAACGGAGACAGGAACTGTTCTGTTAGCTCCAGTGGACAACGACTTCTACCGGAGTTCAAAGTGAAGAAATAAATGAAACTGTTGAACGATCTTTTGAAAGAGGCTGCGATCGTTTGTGAGTGATGTTCAAATTATGTTCACCCAATCCCCAACCACTTACCGTTAATAAAAATACCGCCGTTGTTCCACTTTCTGTCAACGCGTCTCATTTGACCATATTTTGCACTTATATGTGCACTGTTGGGTGCAATTTGTTGCATTGTTGAGATCAGCGTGGACAGCTCGTTCAAAACTGCTGTCCAGATTGAGCTACTTTGTTCATCCAGGATGCGAAGGTCATTTAGCTTGGGTCGACAGAAAACATCCACGTCGTATGGGCTTTCGATGGGTGATTAAAAACTGGGATAACATTTCGTTACATGTGTCTACCGATGGAACAGAGCCGGGTAAGAGGCGTAACATGCTTTTTGTAAGTACCAGGTTTGCTCGCAATCTGACTTCTCTACGGCTGTACAGACTGTAAGTGTAGGTACTTCTGATGACGGTTTAGAATCGTTGATTTCATTTCATCAAAAGTACGTCGGGGTTGTGGGCCATCGAGCGATTAAACCCGTCTGTGTTCATGTGTGTCCATATGTCTATCAGAAGGATTCTGGCAAGCAAGTTGCCAGCGCAGCTCAGAAGAGAGATGTTCCGATAGCTGTCGGGACACCGCTTGCTACCCTCACCTTTGAACAAAGATACGAGAAAAGCATCCTTTAAATCTCGCGGCATCGCCTCGTGCTCCCACATGGAGTGAATCAGCTGGAGCAAAGCGCGTTCCAACGCCGGTCCGCCACTCTTCAGGATCTCAACTAGCAGTGCATCCTCGACTGCAGCTTTCCCGTTGCACAGTTGACCAATCGCACTCTGCAACTCTAGGAAATCCAGGGCGAGAGCAAGTAGAAGTTTGATGACCTGTTGCGGCAAGCTGTTCACGGTCACCTAATCAATGGTGGCAGAGCGGTTTAGTAGGTTACCAAAATGTTTGCGCCACACTATCACGATGCCCTCTGGCTGGGTGCACGAACAGCTGGTGTCCACACCTACCAATGCTTTGATAGACTGGATGTAGGGACTTAAAACCGTCTTAAGCGAATCGTAGAACTTCTTGTGTTATCGACTATCTGCGAAATATTGCATCCGTTCATCTTGCTTTCTTCACCAGTTGTCCTTAATTCAGTGAACACGCTCGGCCAGTTGACGTCGAATACTCCGGAACGTGGGATTCCTCCTCTCATCATCCGGGTAAATTGTGGAAGTGGCAAACGCGAAATTCTTCTCTCGTACCAATTCAGCTATAGCCACGTTGTTGTCCTCCCACCAGTCCGCACGATTCTAGCGTTCGAAACCGATTGCCTCGGTTGTTGCTGTCATGATCCGTCCCTTGATTGGTTGTCACACACCCTCGGGGGTAGTAGATACGGCAGCATCCTTCAGACGAGCCGTAACTGTACGCTGGAAAGCAATCTTTGTCTCGGAGTTCTCCAATCGCTTGACACCCAATTTCGGTTAGCCAGATGATCTGCAACAAACAGGCTCGCAAACATGGATAAACAACTTGGTCTTGACCAACCTATAATCAGTGCTACATTCAGCCCCGCGCATTATTTGCGTGATACGCACTTCATGAATGTCGCGCTTCCGCTTTCAGGAGCACCCGATTTCAGTTGGATGCGAGCAACATCACGACGTGGACTCACTCGCGAAGCTCTCAGCACCGTATGCTTGAATGTGCGCATTGCGCGTGAACTTCTCAACCACTGGGGTTACAAAAGAAGAGTGTTCGCTGTCACCCGGGTGAGTGGATGTTGGACTCACTTAGCCGACAATTTGTGTGCAGACTAGTCTGAGGTTGTCGGTTCACATGATGGCCAATGGAGCGCGATTTCTGTCTGTGGTTCTGGTGGTTAGCAGAAACATGTGCGTGTTTGAGGCATTGCAAGCACAGTGTCTACCATTCCGGAGACAAATGGATGGCTAAGCCTGAGCCATCCAGTTTGACGCGCGGCACTCAGCCGTTACAGGTCGAACTGCCAGAAACGTAGAAGTGTGATTGACTGTGATAACACGTACTGATCGCCCCACAGTTAGGCACCTGCCAACAAGACCCGACCCCCAGATCATTTCACGAAAGTTTCATTTGGGCGCTGACTCAAATGAGCTACGATTCCCGACACATGGCTGTAAATGCTGTCGGTAGGAATTCGTGGGAAATTGTCAATTCTGCTCATAATCAACGAGAAATCAGTTGAGGCTACTGAAAGTTTCATGAGTACTGTGGTGACAAAACGGCCACCATAGGGGCTCGAACCTCGGACCATCAGATGGCTGCGAATCAGCTACCGTCTAAGCAAACGACACATCTGTAATAGGTGAACGCAATTATTGTCAATTTGAATCACCTTCTCCCCGTATGCTTGTTCCATAGACCGAATAGTCTGTGTTTTGTGTTCTTCAGAGTCTCTTTGTATAATGCTTGCATTATGTCATAATCAAACGGTCTTTACGATTCTTGTATATCTAGTACTATGCATAGCTCCACTTCACACGACCTCTTTCTCACTGCCACGATGGACTTCGATTTGGCTGTCTTAACATCGCTCAGTTCACTTGTATACACTCTGCCTTATAAGGCGTCAATTAATGACGGTCATCTTTTGTGCACAAAGTTGCTGATAGTAAACTGTGCAATTTTTGTATTAATCATTTGTGTGTAAGGTGTGTTTGATTGGAGCAAACCTTCTATGTACCTTAGTGATGCGTCTGCTGGTGCGGTAAAATGATGCCGGAAAACAAGTGCTGTATTGACAGTCGGAAGCGCGAAAGTGTACAAGCCTGTCTAAGAACCAACGCGCAAGCAGTGGCCTTCCGGCCCCGATAAACCATTGGTCATCGCACAACAGCGTATAATAAAGCAACCAATCACATGCATGATTCGGCAAGTGTTAACAGATGTCAATCGATCAGATTGGCCGGGCATCTGGACGGATCCCAAACAATAGTCATCTGAAAATCTTTTATTCGTGTGGCCTATGGCGGAAAATTCGGAGATCACTAACGATTTATAAGTTTGAACCTTTATATTAGTACTAGAAATTTCGGTTGCTAAGCCGTCGGTGGTTTACCGCCACATACATACGAATGTTGACCTATATTTAAACCTGTGAAAACAGTTCTTTTTTAGTTTGAACGGGCCCACCAATTTAACACACGATATCCTTGACAGTATTCGGCAGATCTATCCAGCATCAGACTTAATACAGAAATCCCTTAGGATTGAAGACCGAGTGGTTAATGAACAACATAATTCACTGGTTCGCTGAAAACAACTGTGACACCGACGAAAGCTGACATGACTTATGGTCGGTTTTTAGTGAGGGAGTTAGCCAGAAGATTGGGTAGAGCGATGTGTGCCAAACAAGGAAAAAGCACAGGAACAAACAGTAGGAGAGTATGCCACGCAAGCATTCTAACTAACCAGGATGAAATATGAAACTAAATTTTCAAAAGAACCCTGCATATTGTTACAAATGCTAGGAACGGGAATCTCAGAATGACTGCAGTATGTAGCTGATGTGCACACTGTGAGGACTTCGGTTTTGCAAGACTGTCAGTTTGCTGCCAGTAGTTTCAAGCCCCTTTTTCATGACGGCTAGTTTGGTGTAAGTCGCATATGTTTCCAATAGATACAGGTCTAAATAACTACCCCTAACCGTTTACTCACACCGAAAAACCTGAAACAGACTGGCTTGCGCAGCATATATATAGGGCAATTTTAATCGCCAAATATACATTTTAATGGACCCCTGAGTATAATTGTCGGGCAAGTCGTCAACCCCCCTGAAGCAACGTGTGACAAAAAGACTAGTAAAGTACACGTCAGTGACCTTCGCCGTTGCCATGGTCATGTACTTCCGTCTTCACGAGTGGCCTTGACTATCATGACAACTGTTGTCATCTCCACTATATGCCTGCACTGTCTGGGCTTTCGTCCGGTCCATTCTTTTGACCTTGATTTTTGTTAGTCTCTATCCCGATGAAAATGAACGGGTTTGCGACCACGTTGTCTCCGGACTAAGTGACAAAAAGATTACTGATGAGTAGTCGGGGATTTGGTTTATTTTCAAGTTGACCATCACTCACANTGTTGGCCTTGACCGTATTCCAACATCGTGTCGAGATGTTCCTCTAAATGTTGGAAAAACCACGCCTCCGATCTGGCCGTCTGTCGTATTTCGCCTGCCCTGCCTCGCCCGTTGGTCCGATCCAGTCGAGCGATGACTCATCCGGTCGCGCACGTTGTCCTTGATCCGATCGCGGCAGGCTTTTGAACATACCTCTCCCGCGTTGAGGTATTCGGCCGAGCGTTCGAAAACTCGCACCTCCGACCTGACAATCCACCACAATTAGAGCTCGTCAGTAGTGCATATCCTTGCCACGGCCGGGATTTGAACTCTGGCCAAGCCTTAGTGAGGCAACCTGTGATGACCACTGCGTCATTGACATAAAAAGAGCACTGTCCGGAGTCTAGACGTTTCCCTGTGTTCGTACGGCAACCTCGTGTGGATGCGTTAGCTGGGAAGAGACTAACTGACCCTGTACTCTGTTGTTCCTCACCGTTACCCGCCGTATCATTAACCGTTATTCCGTTCTGTTTACGCCCTCGGAGGCCGTAAATCCAGTTACAACAATAAAATTTTTTGTGTGCTCATCTTGACTATTTTGTAGTTCATCATTTTTCCAAACATTTCACGTTTGTGCCGCAAAATTCTCTCACATTGCCCTTGCTGCCGTTGGCGTTATAGTGATTTTTTGCCATACAGCTCGTTCTCTACGTTGAACAAGTTCACCGTGGTTGTATGATGGATGAGCTGACAAAGACGTACCCGGTGATCGTCTGTCTGAGACACGCCTGTCGTGAACAACGACAAATGACCATAAAATATGACGTTACTACTTACTTCTCCTGGGGTAATCGAATTATAATTTTTTTTCATTCCGTTTATGTATATCTTCTAGCTAGTCTGTGAAATTAATGTAGACCAATAAGTAATCAATCATACAAGGAGTTACCAGTGAAGCATCGAAGCCCATCACTCAGGTTGAGTTAATCAACATCGTTGACTCCGTTTTTACTTGCCCACACGTGACTAACGAGTCGGAGTATCGCGTACTAAAGAGTAAACGTGCACACACGGTCAGACAGAGGGATTTTGAAACTCAAGTCATTTAAGTCCTTTTTTTAAGGAACTGGTCGAAAAGTAAACCTGGAGAAGCCGTCGAGCAGAATCCGGTCAAAACCAAAAACATTACCGTAGGTAGGCATTTAAGGTTTATTTCTGTTGATCACGTTAGTGAAATAACATATATACTATTACTGATGAGTAGTCACGGATTTGGTTTATTTTCAAGTTGACCATCACTCACAATTGATCGCAGTCTTCGCATTTAGATAGACTTGGAGTTAACAGGCAGTAACTGTGTCTCCTCTCGAGACGATCGGGCAACCTGATCATTGCTCACAAGCGAGAGTGGTTGAGAGTTCAGATTTGACGATTCGGTCGTGCCTAACGTGAGGTCAATGGCGCAGTGGTTAACACGGTTGCCTCATGATTGGAATGTCCGGAGTTCAAATCCCGTTCGTGGCAAGGATATGCACTACTGACGAGCTCTAATGAGAGCGAAACTCGAGTCTAGTGCTTCTTTACGAAAGAGGCTTGCTGGAAAGTCTATCTGAATGCGGACGCTGTGATCAAATGTGAGTGATGGTCTATTTGAAAATATATACTATTACATGCTACCTTCCTTTAAACAAAAGCTGTTATGAATATTTTTGAAGAAGACATCATTTAGAAGAGAGATATTTAATGACAAACATTAAAATATTCGTATGAAGAAGTGTTAACTGTGCCCCGTCAACTAATGGGCGTGAAAGTGTGTTTAAACTTTTAAGCCCATTCTGTCACACTTACTACCAACTGACATCGAATTCTGAAGCGACTGTTATTATCACTGACAGAAGTACACCAGTCATTGAAATTAACCCTCAACAGCCAACTATCCAAGGTTAGAGCAAACTTATTTTAAAGATCAAAGAATGTACGGCCTTGGATAGAAATCAGAACCAGTTTTCAAGTAATCAGCATCACATTAACTGCACCTTGTGGATACACAACCGAGCTTCGAATGTGAATGAAACTCTACCTGCCAAATAGGTATTTTCGGTTTTCACTGCCCTGTCTCATTAATTACACTCGCATCACAGACAACCTGGTCAAACAACGAAGGTGCTCACTCTATATCCGCTCTAGTTTCAACCAGGCGCAGAGGAGACAAGTGGGACCACTGCCCAAGAGGTGAACTCAAGCCACCGCTTCTAACTTACTGACACTTGTCTTCAGTCCTCTACATCAAGGCAGCAACTGGCCACCCCATACTCTGGGGATCTTTAAAGTGTGGACGACGCGGTAAACGATGGATTTGCGTTCTTAACTTTTGGCCTAATCATTTAATTTTATGTATTTTCCAATTTTAGATGAGTAGACGTGATTAGTCCTCATGGGTAAACCCTTTTTCTAACCTCATGATGTCTCATCCACTGGCTTCATAGGACACGTGGGACCGTACGCAAAAATTGAGGTTTAAAGACTTTGGTAAGTTTTGTATTCTCAATCTTTACCGATCCTGTCTCGAGGTAGTAAGGCAAAAACACTCTAATCGCGTTCTGATAAATTCCAGCCCTGTGTTCAATTGCCACATTTTTGATGTTAAAGGTATTTTAAACTACGGAACATTGCGTTGACCTCATAAATACAAGCCTCGGTCGTAAGTTGCGTGCTCCCACTTAGGATACAGCTCCTTGGATTTGAGAAACGATCAACACCTTTCAGAATTTCACCATCCAGTTTAAGACTAACTGTATTTTCACAATGTCGGAGCAGTCCTTCAATTTGAAATCGAAAAACACTTCCAGCTGGTTGGGAAAGACGGTCAGTGTCCATTACCGAGTGTTTGGTTATGCAATAGTTTTGCTGCAACTGGACATGTTTCAAGTTTCACTACTCATACCTCGATGATTAGTTCAATGAGGTGTACAGGACAGAAATAACGTTCATCCCGGAATTCGATTTACGGACGCAGAAATGGTGAATCGCATGTTCTTATTCTCGTCAGCAATAAAATGCAACACTAACCCAACTAACGAATCCACTTATTTTTCAGTGGTTTACAAAAATTGGACGTTAGATATTATTCATAAAAATCATTTGCATCGCGAACCGCGTGATCATCACTAATGATTTTATCGATTGAGTCATTTTCGAACCGTGTTTGCTGAATTAGCAGTCGGTAGCATCAGATTCGTTTTATTTTTCAATTTGCACATTTTACTTTTAAAGCAATTCAGATATGGAGGCTGAAGCTGAGGAACAGCAGATCAGTGATGAGACCAGGAATTTTGTTTTGGGCTCAACCCTGATGCGCGATGCGTGCCTATCCCGCCTGGAAATAAATTATAAACGCGACTTGGAATCAGTGAAACTATACGAGAAATTCTATTCAAAACACGGTGTAGCCTTGTACTACATTTTCACGATGATCAATCTGCTAACCATAATCTTGGAACATCCAGCATCCGTGCTAATCAATGACCAACCAGTGCCGTATTACGTTCCACTGGTGATTAATTTCATTTGTGAAGTCTATTTTTACTATCGATGGTTTTTAATCCATAAAATGTCAGAAAGTGGTCGATTTACAGACAACATATCCACCAAATTGTCTATTACAATTCTCGTATTGATGACACTGGATGCCGTGATCTATATAGTGTGTCATGAAATGAAAACATCTGTATGCGTTCGGTGGTCAAGATTTCTTCGTCCAGTGCTACTGCTAACGTTTCCAGAGAACCGACGACTACGTGCAGCCTTTTCCAATTTGCGGAGAACAGCCATCGATGTCATTCCGGTTTTTAGCCTATTTATATGTACAATTGCGTTTGCCAGTATCATTGGATTGACGGCAATTAGTGGGCTGGGACTTAAGTACCCAAATAACCTACCATACTTCCCGGACTTCGCTGACACGTACTGGGACATATACGTACTCAGTACGACCGCCAACTCACCAGATGTCATTGTTCCTGCCTACGAGTACAACCGCACATACATTACACTGTACCTCTTTGTGTGTACAGTGTGTAACTGGTTGTTTATGGGTATCCTCACAGCATCCGTTTACAATTCATACAAAGCACATTTGGGTGAATTTGTGGTGAAGACCATAACCCAGCGAAAACGGAAACTGGACGAAGCATTCTATTATATAGCGACCCCTACACCTGACGGAGATCCCGGTGTTTCACAAAAGACTTTCCTCCGTCTGATGCACACTGTAAAACCAAGACGAAGTGAAGACTCGATGAGGGTCATATTCCATGTGTTAAACAGAAGCCGTTCCGGTTATCTGAACATGAACGAATTCGGGCGTCTATCTGAATACATGCAAGTCAAGTTACTCGAAGTTGAATTGAGTAGGCAGTATTTTTTGACATATTTGCCTAAATTCTACTACCTTTTCGTATCCCCTCCGTTTCAAACGTTTAAACGATTTGTGGATCATCCCGTCGTACGGTGGTTTTTTGTCTGTCTAATAGTCGCAAATGGACTGACGGCTGTCATGTGCCACAACTATCCATCTATTCAAGATGCAATTGAATGGTTTTTCACAGTTATCTTTCTGGTCGAACTTATTTGCAACTATCTTGCGTGCGGTGGAATACGGTTTTTCAGTGATGGTTGGAACATCTTTGACTGTGCGGTTGTGTTCGCTGCTCTGATCGGACAAATATTACAAGCTGCTCTCACAAATATCGGAGTCATAATTCCGTCGGGTGTGACACAAGTATTGCTTTTAACACGCCTCCTTCGTCTGCTCAAAGTGTTCAGTGCCGTTCCCAAGTTCAAAGTGGTCATTAACTGTATCCTGACCATACTTCCATCTCTAGCAGCCTATGCAGCTCTTTTGCTTATACTCTTCTATATGTATGCATGTTTTGGTATGGAGCTATTAGGCCATTTATACAAACCGCCTGAGGGACATCAATACAATGCGACCACCGATTGCGGCCATCCAAATTTACTTCATTCCGACTTCGTGGCTTTGCATTACTGTCTGTTCAATTTTAACAGTGCCACAGAGGCGTACATCTTGCTTATGGCACTAACAGTGGGAAATAACTGGCAGATATTCGCAGACGGCCTTGTAGCGTCTACCAGTCGTTGGATCAGGTTATATTTTTTGTTGATTCACTGGTCCTGTGTGTTGTTGGTGCTCAATGTAGTTCTGGCCTTCATAATTGAGGCATTTCTCATTGAATATGATTCACAAAGTAGTCGATTCGAGGCGTACATTCGCGAACGTCTTGAAGAGCTGGAGATGAATGCCGAAACGGAATTGGGTAAACGGGGAATTAAAAACTTCCGTAAACACGGCTTTCAGATCACTAAAACCCAGTTGGATATGGCTTTTCCCGTGGAATCACCGAGAGCAAAGGCCTTTTTCTTGATTGAAGACAGTGCCTCCATAGAGATACTCATGTTCCGAATGTTTGAAAGTGAAGTGGAGGACATGCTGAAGAACTATCGGTCAAGTATGCGACAGCCTCGCTTCAAAGTTCATGACACACTCGGTCAAATGGCTGGCTAGTCGGTAGTAGGTCAGTGCTGATCTTCGCACAGAATTGTCTAGCCCTGGAAGAATCTACTGAACCTTTGGAAAAGCTTATCCACAGCTTGTGTACAATCCATCTACGTGGTTTGGAACCGAGGCAGGATTGCTTGTATTAGAACTAGACCATACTGTACCTCAATGTGGTAAACAAATACGTTTTCCATTCATTGGGTACTATGTCACCAGGATATATGCGGACCGTGGAATCCCAATACAATGTAAATGGTCTTTGAGTAAGTGCTCAAATACAGGAGTTAAGCGAGAAACAGTGAAAGTATTGTTTATTCACATGAGATACATGTGATTCTCACAGTCATTCGTCGTATACAATCATGATGACTATGACCAGTCTGCTATGAGCCCATAGCACTTTGAGTGGAGAGTTGAGGCTAGCGTTAACTTAGTGTTGACGTTTATCCAAACACAACGTGATTACATCTGTTTTACTACTAATCTACCTATACTGTGGAAGCACTCAGGAGAGGAATGACTGACGCTCTCTAGGGTTGCTTGAAATAAACCCGAATCATGTAAAAGTATGTTCCGAATTCCTCATCCGAAGTCAGCACATTGTGACTAAAATTGTTGTAGTCTTCTGTGAACGTAAAAAGCGACACATTTCGCTTCGTTGGACGTAGACCATTCAACGGGACCCAATCCATTACTTGTATATCCGAGTGGGCCACACAGTCACCCAAATAATTTTTCCCTAAAGAACGTAGTTAGAGAGATAAGAACCGTTTTCTGGTTCACAGAGTCAGTAGCTTCAGTCGTTGGTTGATATAGCGATTATTCAGGCTCAGTTGCGTGAAATGTCGTCGTTGTTCGGCCCAGTTGTCTGTGAGACGAGTACACTTGATGACGCGAGGCAGCGAACTCCATACGAAAACTGTCCTGTTGACGATTCCTTACTTTCACTTATAGCTCGGTTATTTGTTTGCAAAATGTAGATACCTCGATGGTGAATGTCTGAATGTAGACGAGGCTATCTTTAGTAGTTAGATCCCTTCCCTTACCCCACTGTTTTTCTCTCTTTCTGTACAAAGTTTGGCTTTTCCTCAATGGTTGAGTTGCAGTTGAGCATCAGTGGTTCACACTTTAAGTAGCGTTGTCTGTGATTGTTAGAGAAGCCCACTTTTCCGTCCAAAACCGCCTCCTTCCTCGTAAAAACGATCCTACCCAATCACAGTGGGTCGTGATCATGTATTAAGGATGTCATTTAGTCGTCTTCCACACCAAGCTCTGTTCGCTGACACTGCGACCGACTGGGGTAAGGTGCGATATGGACAGATAATGNTCTTTCTATACAATGTTTGCTTTTTCTTCATAGTTGTGTGGCAGTTAAGCATTGGTGTGAGCCAGTGATGTATTGTTGTCTATGATTATGATGATGATGATGATGATGGTGATGATGTAGTTCATCACAGCATCAAACTCAGTGTAACAAGAGTACTTGTTTGAGCTAGTCGAGTTGTGCCGAGTTAAGGGCACAACATGCTTCCTACGAGAACTGTACTATTCACTAACCGACTTCTCTAGGACTGTGCAGACGAAGTGTACACGTTTCTGATGGTTGTTTTCTAAATGATACTTTCATTTCAACGAAGGTGGGTAGGACCTTTGGGCCCTCGGATGATCAGTTCGTTGTGCGTGTGTGTGTGTCTGACTTTCGTTTTGTTGAGTGATATTGGACCACGGTTTGATCAGTTCGGTTTACCGGACGCTGGGCACACTGATTGACTGCTGATTCAGAGGACAATGTGTCGGCAACCTGACAACCGAACGACGTATTGAACCGTTTATTTATGCGGCCTACGGTGAAAGCATGGAAAAGGCCACTGGCAAGGTCAGTGCAATGCATATTGGTACGCATCTGGTTGTTTGCAAGTCCGTTCGACAGCTGATAGTGGACAGTGTTTATGATCTACAAGGAAGTGTTCGGCCGTCAGTAATGTCGTATGAAATGTAAAATATAGCTCCCAAAGAAGTGTCCATCGGTTAGCTCAAGAAAGTAACATTGAAGCTCATTGTATGTTGGGTATTTAAAAAATACCATTATCGGCCATATCGGGTGGCCCGATTGCAAGAGCTTTGTTATCGGATGCAAACAAGCGTGAGTCAATTTTTGCATAGTATTTATCTGTAAAGGACATATAGTTGATTGTATTTACCAGCGAAACAACATTCTGTCCAAGTGGGGTCATGTAGGAATCACATTTTCGGCACTTCAGTACCTGATGAATTTGTTGTACTCAGACGTCCACCTAGCGTCAAGATTATGGCTTATATATGGACTGTTGGATTATCCTACCGTTTTTTCTTTGACAGATACCTCATAGGTGCGGTTCGGAATTGCATAACCGTGTACAAACTAAGGTATCCGTTTTCAAATGCTGTCGCAGAATATTGCACTAGAGCTGAAACCTTCAGGAGTGCTTGAATAAGTTTGGTCTCAACAACATGAAACGTTGGCACATTATACACTAGGTATAGATACATCTCTGTATGAAGCAATGGGATGACGATGGAGAAGCATTAATTGGCCATAACCTTGAAACAAAATGCCAATCTTCAGATAACTTTGCAGCATGAAGTAGCGTCATACTCAGAAAGGATGCTTTTACGGAGGTAATCCCACGGATAACTTTTCTGAAATTTCTTGACTGTATTGTTTGCGTACTACTGCTTTCGTCGAGGTTTCCCTTTTCGTGATGATAGTGTTTACATTCTGTTAGGACGGACTTTCTCTAATGTTACTTGACAATCAATTCTGATTGAGTAAGGAACGTTAGCAAATCTACTGTCCATCATTGTCTCATTAAGGGTAGAGTTTTTCCTCGTGTGTAGTGATATATCATGCGGTTGATCCCATGACGCAGACTGTTTCGCTTCATACAGACTGGACAAGAATGACCAAAGTTTTATGTAACAACAGAGGTCAAAGTATATGACGCAATTGTAGCCACTTATCGCTAAAAGAATCCGATACTGTCTAAATACAAAGTAAGTGTTATCTTTCGATATTTCATTCTTTTCAAACAGAATCAAATTTGGCAGCTCTCGTCGTACACATTCTATATACTTCTTCAACGTTTATCAGACCATGTTATATGAAGTAGATACGGCGCAGTCATGATGTAACAAAACTGAGAAATATCACACGTGGTTTGGCGATGTGACTATGTAAAGTTGTGTCACAGTCCACAACTGGGACGGTAAAAGTGGCAGAACAGCATAGCGTGTCTCCATTTCTCGATGTGTTAAAATTTTCTACTAGTCGTCTTTTTGGGGCGCAACTTCATGATAGAATTCATGGCACTTCAGCACCCGCTGAATCGAGCATCAACCGATCACGATCTGTTGGAATAACTGGCGTGTCGAAACATGTGGGCTACCGTTTATAGTGACAGTGTGCACATTCTCAGACGGCTGACTGATTCGACAAACAGCACTTCACACAACGCCATTACCGGTTATCTGAAGGAAACTGGCCCCAAAGCGCATGCAGCTGCAAACTTCCAAATGATTTGTCGTCCAAAAATGTGACAGTTTGAGAGTTGCAAAGACTTTGGCAATTCACCGGATTAACCCTGTTCTTTGTGTCCAGAAGAAAATGACATTGTCCCTTGTTTTATTTCGGTAACCCCTACTTTTTTTTGCTGTGACTTCTCCAACTCCTTTTTGCATTTACTTATATCTAAACCAGATATCAATCAAATGGTTCAGCTTGAACATTTCCTTTCCAGCTTTTAACATTCAAACCACTGTGACTATCAACTTTCAAGACTTGACATCTGGCTCGTAGTTCTTGTGGTCTCTACATCAGTACCAACTATGTTAACAATGATGTCATCATACCACTGCGTCTGGAACGTCAGTGATTTACCATTAACAAACTACAATCTTCTGTTTCTCTGTTATCGTGTCCGCTCTGTGTAAATAGGTCGTACCATTCTCGCCGTAATAATTGGTGAGAAGCGAATGAAATATCCCTGTATAAGACAACTTACGTCCTACTACTCGTTTTTTTCTTAAATATGGTAGTTCCATTATGTTTAATGTGAGGTGAATACCACAGTGGCCAACATGGTTTTCTCGTGGTAAGTATCGCTGACAAGCAGTGTGGTGCGAAACAAGGGCATCGTGTTTTTCGGGAACCGGTTTTTTGGAATTCCATAGGGGTGCCCCAGCTATTATTGTATGTGAGCGACGTTCACACTACATTAACCAAAAAGCCCCCGATACTGATCAATATGTAACACACTGGAAATTTATAGTAAAGTCTGATAATCAATGGCCCAAGAAATTCTGTACATGTACATTTATTGAACGACCAGCTTAACCGGGGGCTGAAGTCGTATGAGTACCGTTTGCATCTGTTGTGTATTTCTGGTTGCCTTCTGAGCCGAACCCCATGGTTCTAGAATTTCTTTTGTCCGCAGTTTTTGTTAACAGATTTGATTCGAACGATTCCGTGATGCGGAATCGAACGTGCTCGAGACAGTCATGCGCGGTGTGGCCATCTGTTCCATTTTTATTCGAACAAAACCAACATTAACTTGTATAGACAATACAGCGGCAGAGAGAACGCATGACTCAAGAAATGTAAAACTATATTCTAACATTTACAAGCTTTAGGGTCATTCACACGGGCGAGGATGAACACACCGGTTGTTGATAGGGACGCGACCAATCAGAGAGGGGCTTGAGTTTTAGCACGAGCACACGACACGGACGATAATGTTGCGTATATATCATCTGTCAGTAGGAAATCCGACTGTTTGCCCGTTGAGGAGAACATCGTCTCAGGCTACCAGAATTTCTAATGAGTTGGCCTAATCTGATTGCTTCAGGAGTAACGCCTCTTTAATGTATGTATATTTTTTGTTTTGGTATGTGAAGATTGAGGAAAAGCAAATGTAACCGTATTTTGGCGTTCGCCAAATTATCAATTCTGCTAGGAAGTTTCCTAATAACTTGGTTGGAACGGTCTGTTAAGTGATCAAAAGCCTGTCCATTTTTGTTCTATGGTGCCACCCGAAAACTGCGACAGTTTGAGCAGCTCGGCTAGCCAAGCTGCTTAAACAAGGGTGGTGTGGTGCAAATTTTCAGTGTTGCTAACCAGTTTTGCGTAAAATCCGATGAAACGTTTTACCGACGGAACTACACTGTGGGTACAAATTCTTCGTGTATCTTGGATGTCGCAAAGGTAAATCATACCCTTGTTTCTAGATTGCATTTTGATGAACATCAGTCTTAAACAGATACATCATTCTGTCGATTGGACAGGAATAATCCGTTTTTGTCGGTTGTTACAGTCTATCTGACCAATACCACAGAATTGTTAATCTTACTAGATTTTGCTTCTGACGTTTTTGCCGAGCCTCACAGTATATTTGGTCACCAGCGGAAACCATTTTCAAGGACGTTCAACTTTAATACTCACAGCTAAGCACCACGAAATTTCTGCAGCTACTGTTAGTTCACCATATTTGATAGAACTAGACGAGAACCCTCAAAATAATCAGTCATCTTGTAAGCTGTGTCCATCCTGTCGAGTTAAAAATCATTTCGGAGTGGTAGCAGGTTCAGGGGACCAATTAAATGTCAGGAAATTCTTCATTGTCGACAGTGCGTAGTCATGGTCCAATAGTTGACATCTGATTGCCTTGGGTGGACGCGGTATATAGATGCTGCACAGGGTTGGTCAGTTCTTGCAGTTTGGTAATTTTTGTCACTGAGCTAGCTAGGCACAAGTGACTGAATGCATCGGCTGTGGTGCCATTAGCCGCCTTAACGCTATGAATTTTGTGGGGACCTAAAACAGGGTCAATTGTTGGATCCTTTGCGGACATGGTGAATCTCAGTCTTTTTTCAAAGTAATATCGAAGATGGTCGGTAGTCAGTGTGAATTTCAGAATATAACCCCAGACATGTTGATCAGAATACGTTACTGTTAAATTCCGGTCTGACTAGGAATAATCTTTCTCAGCTAGCAACACAGTTCATGGAGCAAAAGACAGTTGGACCGAGGTACTGATCTCTTGCTGGGTGAAAAACCCTGCATAAAACCCCCATGAAGATAACACACTGAAGTATTAGCGGTTCGTGTGGTGTATTGTGAACGAGAAAAGGAGAACAGCTCAGTGTCTTTTTTGCGTTAACGTGTATCTTTGGCCGTAACAAATTTGAGTCTAGGGTGATATTTGGTGTAAATTTTATGACTGAGGAAGGATAGTGGTGACACGCGAGAGATATCGATGGAGGTGTGGCAATACTCCCTGAAATGGACAAAGCTTAGCCTCATTCCCAGCTGTAGGTGCAACGAGGATCGGTTGAATTTTGTTATCTAACATGTGCAAGCTAGTTTTATAGCGAACATATTTGAGATAATGAACCTGATATTCGACTTCTACCGTTTTAGTCTATTTTGCTGAAAAAGTTGAGGTACCAAAACAAGTGTGTGCAGCAACTGTTCAGATTCTGTGCCCGGAAATGGTCCCTGAGATATGCGCAAGCAAAAATAATATACTTTACACAGTTGCTTATAATTCCTTGGAATACTATAGGGACCTGCTCAAGTTCAAAGAGTAAGATCCATGTGAATAAGAATTGTAACACACGTACGAGATGTGATTCCTACAGTTTCACTACGGAAGAAGTACAGTCACGGTCAATCTTGGTAAACTTCTCGCCACGGTTGAGCTAGCGTGTTGCTTGTTTATGCGTGACAGTGGGTACCTGTTCAGGGTGTATGAACAACTCAGGGTTCGACTATGGTCACCACTGTGCAATTCGGTTTCACAGCAGACACAGTCGGGGTTTTCCCGTTTATAATATTGTTGAGGAATAACCGCATCTTTATGAGACTTGGTCAGTTCCTATTTATGATCATAGAGAATTACAGTAAAATCCATGCTTTAAAGAAACGAGACTGAAAATTGCCAACCAGTCGTTCTGAAATTCATTTGTCTCACCAGCTTTTACCTCGAACACATCGGAGTTTTGGACAAAACATCCTCAAACTCCACTTCTCCTGCCGCCAATTTGACCACGTTTACGGCACCTAGCAAATGCCTGAGCCCATCAGAATCATGTAGATCTTGACAGTAGTGATCGGCTACATATACTGAAAATGTTGGCTTCTCGTTGTTTTGTTGAACATAGACGGTGTGCTTCCTCCGTACCGGTACACGTACTCAAAGTTATCAGACATGCGGCTGGTTTGGGTAGCTGAATTGACTAGCAGTATCGACGGCCGTCCCCATAAAAACTGACTGTCCCTCGATTTTTAGATGTATGTAACTACCTTCCACAACACCGCAAACTGTGCTAAACACGGTGCCATTTTCGGTAACAGTCTTCACTGATGGTCTTGGTGACTGTGTTTTGGTTATCGGTGTACTTTTTATGGATTCGCTTGAGTTAAATATTCAAGTTTTCTTTTACAATGATAGCAAACGGTTTGCCTATAATGGTAGTTGTTGACAAGAGGATGGTTATTTCCACAAATGTAGCTTGTAAGGGAATTGCTGGCGTGCCCCAGTTGATTTAGCAATAACATCATCTGCCGCACAAAAGAGGATGACTGTTTAGTAACATTATGCCTGTCAAAGAATGGTGCAAGCTTTTCAAAAGGTTAGCACAGATTCATATTTGACAGGTTAGAAAGCGGGCGTTTGGTAGTGAATGCCAAACGAGTTCTTTTGTCCAGTCTCTACGTTTCATCATCATCATCATAGACAGCAATACATCAGTGGTTCACACCAATGCTTAACTGCCACACAACTATGAAGAAACAGCAAACCCTATATAGAAAGAGAGGAGGAAAATGAAGGGGACGGGAAGGGACCTAACTACTGAAAATGACTACGTCCATATTCAAACATTCAGCATCAAGGTGCCTACACCTTGCAAACAACACAACCGAGCTGCAAGTGAGAGTAAGGCGTCATCAGCG
>QNGE01001334.1:24670-51540 GCA_008508345.1 Paragonimus westermani | reverse complement strand
CTCACTTGCAGCTCGGTTGTGTTGTTTGCAAGGTGTAGGCACCTTGATGCTGAATGTTTGAATATGGACGTAGTCATTTTCAGTAGTTAGGTCCCTTCCCGTCCCCTTCATTTTCCTCCTCTCTTTCTATATAGGGTTTGCTGTTTCTTCATAGTTGTGTGGCAGTTAAGCATTGGTGTGAACCACTGATGTATTGTTGTCTATGATTATGATGATATTTGACAGCAATTTCTCAATCGCCTGTACATTTCGCACATCAGGAATCCGCCATCTGCTCGCCTTTGGTTTTCGAACATACCTTCCAGTCACGTTAAGTTGTTCCACCGAGTGTTGGAATACTTGCATCTTCTACATGGTCGTCTATCACAATAAGGTTTAGTAACACAACCGTAGATGTGTAGGCAGTATCGGCGGTCAAATAGACATGTTTTCAACAAACCCAGTCATACGGAGTTAACGAATTTAACATGACCCAATGGCCCAACAGTGCGACAAATAAATGGCAAAATAACTGAATATTTCAGGTTGAAGATAAACCACACTTGGCAACAGTCTTAGCACTCGGACAGATCTCTCGGCTGGCCCACTTAGAAAGGAAACACTAGACTAGAGTTTCGCTCTTGATAGAGCTTCTCAGTAGTGTATATCCTCGTCTTGACCAGGATTTGCACGCCAGTCTTCGTGCTTGTGAGATTAGCGTGGTAATCATCATACCGAAGCCTCACAATAGGCGTGGCCGAATGATCCCATCCAAAGGCCCAACCCCAACCTTATGTAATGGTGCCGGCCTTGCGCGATCATTTCGAAAGCAGGAAAAGCAGAATCGCTCTGCTCAATCCCATCGCTAGCCCCCTGATCAGGACCTCTCAGTCTGGTTGAATTTAGTGTCTCCATGAGGCCAACTGAACACGGTTTGAATGTTTAGTAGACATCCGAAAATTCGGATTATTTCAAAGTGGACACCGCACACACTTGATCGCGGTCCTCATATTCACATGCCTTTCGACTGGCCCACTTTGGGAGGAAGCGCTAGATTCGAGTTTCGTTCTCAGTCCGGTCGATCTCAACCATTTAGACAAGTGAACATTATTCACTCGACAGTGCTATTCTACCAGAAACCTAGAGCAGAATGTACCCGATAGGTTCAGTGTAGGCATTCCATAGCATGTAGTGATATCTGCCGGATACGACTGGAGCTCCAAGTTCTTCAAAGTGCTAATACAACCCGGCTGCGAACAGCACCGTGCATGTGCAGTCCATCCTTTGCAAGGGGGGAGTGTGCGTGTGTCCCTTCCGGACACTGCCAGATCATCCGACAGAGCAGTGACAACAAGTAACATTCTTCCACACTTTGGTGAACGTTGCAATCTTTCCAGAAAATAGCCAGTCAGTTCCGAGATGCAATCTATACGCTGTCACAACCTCGCCTATGGGGCGAACTAAGCGAAACAAATCTCCTGAGGTCAGCCTCGTAAGCACCTGTTGTCTGTCGTGCTGACAGAATGGTACGGCTTAGGACAGATCCACGGCAATTAACCTCATTCCAATACTGTGGCTGGTCAAGATAAGGGCGGACAATGGAAGTAGTTGACTAAGTATGAAAAGGTATCAGCCAGTAGTTTATAGTACACCAACCAAAAACTTTACGGTGTAAACCAACTACTAACTGCACACCATCTATCCGCTTCGTTTTACCAATATTTTCCGAAAGGTATCTGTTGAGGAACTGAACTATCTAGCGGTCCTAATTAATGCATTTTCCTGTTCTATAGTGGGTATTCGCGAACCAAACCACATGCCTCATACACGTAGAGAATGTCACGGTCTTAATTACACAATCAATCATAAGCAGTTAGGTAAGCATACGTATAAAATATGCATGCCGGGAAAATACTGATTATCGTCGGGAGCCCTAGAAAAAATTACATCTTCTAAGGTGCCACATGCTGAATTCTCTGGATGTCGTCTTTCGTGAGCTGACAATTTTGGCGGGTCAGCACGTAAGCCAGCACATCCTTCTGCGGTTCTGGTTCATCGTTCAGTAATGTGCATATTCTGTTATGTCTCGCGTGTCATCGATTATGGCGTCATTTCGTTTGAAGGACCACCATACTGTGTCTTCCATCAATACGGTGCCACGTTAATAATCTGCACTTCTTGCGTCAACCATTCTTCATCCAGAACTATTTGTTTTTATCTCTGAAGTATTGGGGTTGGCTCGAATAGTTACGCATGGTATCAACGCATCCATCGTCATCCAGATAACGTTATCTTACTACAAGACTGGATTCAACATCAACTGTTCTCTCAAACCACCACACTTGGAAGTTTTTTCTGCTGGCGGTCGAGCTGGAACGTATGTCACGTTTACGTTAGCCGTATTTCCGACCTTTGTTTCAACGACCAACCACCACAACATGGAGAACTGTATAAGTTTGGTGTTAAGTTGCTAACCGCACTTCACATTTAGATTGCGAACATTGCATTACCAAATGACCTGGCGACATCAGTGCGTGGGTGTTTGAACATATGGGCTAGAGGATTTTAATGGACTGCTGGTTTTATATATGCGGCCATTAAGAAACACGATCCATTTTCGCAGGTCACCGTCTACGGGTATCAAAATAGACACAATCAACCTAAGCACCGGAGAAATCTTCATTTAAGCGAACACTAAACAAGCAGCAGAATTCCATGAAGTCCGGCACTCGGTTTAGTAAGAGAACATAGTGAGTTGAGCATCTATGAATCAATGCGACTCATAGGCGTAAGCAAATGTGATCGCCGCCGTGTTCAAAACCTGCACATCTGAACGGAGCAATCTGAACGGATCGAACCGGTGGTCAAACCCGGACAATGGATAACCAGTCCGATGGAAGTTGAAGGATGAGGAAGTGGTCTACCCAGTCGAAGAACAATAACAGGAAGTTACCGAAAAAGATTCAGGGCAAAAGTATAAAAGCAGCAGGAACAAGCTGATCAGATCGAAGTTCGGAAGCAACACAGAGCGATCAATCATTCAGACCAAAAGGTCAGCTGACCTATATTTGAAACCAGGCGCCCACCAAACCTCATTGACGTCCACTCTCAAACATAGAGTCTATCACATTTTTACTCTCCTGCTATGCACTCTTTTTCCTACCTGTTACGTTCGTTGCACATATAAACTGCTTGTCCATTGTTCGAATCAGCACACTTCGTCCTCATGCACCTTGCCTTCTGCTTTCACGTGTTCGTTGTTATCGTGAGCTAACCATGGCAAAATCCTTTTTAGCATACTGGAGGAAGTGAATTAACTAGAATTTCTGTTGTTCAAGAGGAACCTTATTCCAGCGCACAGCAGACTTATTGTGGTGGAATCTTTCGTGAACAGTTACTGTGAGTCATTGAAAATCGCCTTGTAAGATTGTTGATTAATTTCTTGGTTCCATTGCAAACACTTCTCCGAAATGATCGCATATAATTGCTTTGTGGTTTGGCCGATGATGAAGTGTCAATAACAAGCTTGTTTGCTACGCGTTTCGTCTCAACACGAAACTACGTGGATAGTAGTAGAGCATGTGTGTGAGAAAACTGGTGTAGATTACCAAGTGTACTGTTGACGAATTTGACGGTGGAAACGGACGGGATATTCATGTCAGTATTCAACTATTCGTAATTATTTGCAGACGACCATCATCCATCGCAAATCTCGGTAATTTCAGTTGATCATCACTTTCATTTGATCGCAGCCTTCACATTCAAATGGACATTCTAACCAACTTCTCGTTGTTAGAGGCAGTAGACTCAAGACGGTTGGACAACCAGTATCTGTAAACGAAAATGGTTGAGTGTTCAAAGATACGAATTCGGTGATGCCTGATTTGAGGGCATTGGGGTGGTGATCAGCACATTTTCTTCATGAAGGCGTGGCGGCAGTTTAAGTCGTGACAAGGATATACAGTACTGGTGAGCTTTGACAAGAATGAAACCCTAGTCCAGTACTTCTTAACAAACAGACTGTCCAGGAATTCTGTTTGAATGCGAAGGCCGTGATGCAGCTCCAGTGATATTAACTCCAAACCCACAAATAATATATGGAGCAGACTGAAGTGGTGTAGTCCATTATGTGCTCGGTCGTCAGTCAAAAACCTGATACTGTTAACCACTAATGAATGCGGTTTGTAAAGCGAAAATGGAGGGTCGCAAACCTAGCAAAGTGCTTTCAATCACCAGCAAATTCACAAATGTTTATGGCTAGAAACTTGATGACTAATCACAAAAATATTTCGTCAAATCTGACTGCCTTTGTTGACCAAACGAAAGACAAACATGTGCATGTCCAGCCTAATCGGAACCTGTTCCATGGAGCCATGTAATTACGTACTGACGACAGCATCAGTAGGAAAGAATTGATAAAGAACGTCCTGCATTCCAATGACCAACAGGAGAAATTTGTAGAAACCAATCGCAAACTATGGATCAACCAAACTTCCGTTTGATACTGCTTTCCGAAATCAAGTTCTTTTAAATTTGACTTTTAAGGTTGTGTGAGGTAGGTTGAAAATTACCATGGCTTTAGGTTGCGCGCACCCAGCTGCTGAACTGTGGCTGTTGTTTTCCACTCGCAACGACCTAGTCTGCCTCTTATCTATTTCAGTAGCTCATTTGCGGTTGTGGTGACCGAGAAGAATTTACGACAACGGACAGTGGAGCAAATTTCTCAGTTTTAAATCCAACATTATTCACAACTGATCGCCGCTTTTACATTCGAATGGACTTTCCAGTCAGCCCCTTTAGAAAGGAGGTGTTATGCTGGGGGATCACTCTCGTTAAAGTTCGTCATTGGTGTCGAGACTAGGATTTGAGCTCTGGCTACGCTTCGCGAAGCAACCATGCTGACCAATACATCACTGACTCCACAATAAGCACGATTGAATAGTTGAGTCGGAACTTACCACATCAGTAAGGGAGATGCCGTGGAGGAGTACATGTAGCACAGGATGCGTTCACGTCCTTGGGGGTAGAAGGATGGAGGGGTGGGTGATGTGTTAGCATCCCGTCTGACTGTCAAGGTTCCGAGACTTCAGGGTGGCGTTTCATCACCATATTACTTGTAAAACTCGTAGTAGTCTAAAACGTTCGCATTGATTTTACCCAGAATCAACACTGGTTGAGGCCAGAAAATTACTGCCACCACCAACAGATTGGGGTTTTCGTACGCTTTCTGACTCTCACGCAATTTATAGTTTTACATGATATGGGAAAGCAAAAATAGATAAGCATAACTGGTAGGTTTCGGACAAGGTAAACGGGCGTACTCCGATACGAGTAGCAAACAGTATGTCTCAAACAACTATGGGAATCGGTTACCGTTCCCACAAAGTTTCTTCATCAATTACTGAACATTCGTTAGAGCCAGACCGCATGTTGGATTGAAATTCAGCGTGTGCTGGGATATAGTAGAAATTTGAATAACGCCAAAATTGTTAAGTATGAAGCATACCCGAAGCACATTTCGTTCGTGCTCGTTAGTTGCATATACAAAACGATTGCCGAATGGACGAGTGCAGGCAAAATAGTGGTTTGTCTAGTTAGCAACCATAGTTCGATGTTTGAGTATGCGAATTTTCAAGCAATGTACGAAGAATCGATATAGGCAACTGTGGTTATATGGGCAGAACAGAAAAGTGTGGAAACAAGAATTGAACAATGAAGGGGTGAGGCATTAATATATATATATATATATATATATAGTATGGCTAGCTCCTCAGAGGAACCTTAAGCGCGGCTGTCCATAGCCTGACAACGAACATGTAAAGTCCTCCAGTAGTCTAATGTGTGGCCAGTGCAGGGTGCGCACGGATCTAATTTGAGTTGTCTAACGCAGCGCACTGCCGTGCCATTTTGGTTTTCGTTTATGTAAATCCTATGCATGGTTTACTGAGCCATTGGCTTATGCTTGTTTATGTTACTCCCTTTTGTAGGACCATTGCTAGAACCCCTATTTCGGGAAAACGTTGTCCTCCGATGTCTTTACATTACACGAAGTTGATTCACGAGTATTACGAGAAAGCAAAGTCAGAACACCCGGCTTGTCTGTTATAGCTGGATTCGAGCAGATGCTTTATTTTGGAAACTTTAACTGTCTCAGTTTTGTTATTCAGAAGCAATTTCGGGAAGTACGTACCCGTATCTTTACCCATTCAGTTATTACTTCGAGTATGCAATTGACAAAAGCGAACAAACTGTTGTTCCAGCATACAGCTTACGTAACAATTCTGGCCTTATTCAAGTGCATAAGGGGATAAAATTGTTCCAAACAGTAGAATTTATCGAATGCCCAAATTTATGGAAATTTGCTGATTGCCAAAGGTTAGACACAAATGTGTGCGCAAATCAAATTACTGTGGACATATAGGCATTGCAAATTTGTTCTTTAGTTCGTTCCAACTCTTGCATTTTTATACGCTTTTTTGTCATGTTTACATCACATGTTGTGGGATTTGTAAGAGTGTGGAAAATGAACCCACCTCGTAAAATGTCTGTTCGTTACACACAGTTCACAAATGGATTCGTTTCCAAGGCGGTTCCGGGAAGTCGCAAGGGAGTAACGTTTTTGTTTTCTCGGTAGATTACACATGATTCAACTACTGACGTAGTGTCACCATCCACCACCATGCGTAAAAACTAGATAACGATATCATTTTCACGATGCCTAGATAGGCATCATGGAGTTGGTAAAGGATAGACGGTTGCATTCGTTTCGGAACCAACACACGTGCTCTCCAGAACAGATACCCGTTTTTGAGACTTAAATCGGTCGTTCTGGATCGGAAAAGTATAGGTTCATCAGGCGTCCCTCCTGGCTATCCTACCGGCACGTACCACTTGTCTAAAGTTAGTGCAGTGCCTTTGTCTTTTTCTAGGCCTGTATCCATTGTTGTAATGGGAGAATGTTATAAATGTTAAATGCGATTCACAAGTCATTGTGGGATGAATTCTCTAGGAGGAGTGTCCGACAATGATTACCTATGTCAGAAATCGGTAATATTACTGTATCGTTCGAGAGCGCATTGGAAACGATAGTTGTAAGCAGATAGGATGAGAAACCAACAAGTCTTCCGTAGTGAGACTATTTGTTGTATTATTTTTCTCTCCCAAAAACAAAACAAAGGGGGTAAGAGCCGTAGAAATCGTGAACAGTCTTCCGAGAAGGTAACGGTGAAACCATTTTTGTATTAAATATGATAGCCAAGGTTTCCCGGTCAAGTCATGAGTAACTTCTTTTATCTGGAAGTAACCAATTCCTGATTACTCAACAGACATTCCTAAGCGATTACCGAACACGGTGAAACAAAAAGTATTAGCTAAGAGGTTAAGTGGAGACAGGTGTCTCAGTGGCTAGGCGCGTCTTTGGTCAAGTTGCTGTGATGTGACGCAATCGAAACCTGACGCTGTTGGCGTTCGCGACAGCTACGCTAACTAAGTAGTATCGACCAACTCTGAGAGCAAAAGGTGTTAACTTGGTCGGTATCAGTGCCGTGAAACTGACCTTGGCTTTATTAGTGTGCGTCACGTCTAACTGCTGTCCCTGTTGTTACAGCTGGTTTTGTGCATGCGACCGACAAGAATAAACGAAACGTCAACACACTTTCGTGTCGATGAAACGCTACAATCTGCTCTTCTGCCAAGTGACTAATGAAAACGAATGACGATGTAAAAGTTCTACCGTGGCTCTCGAAATTCAGTATCTCAAGCAGAAACACTCACGGAGTTCAGCGGGTTTCCACTGTATGGGAAATTCGTTCTAAACCCCATGAGCTGGATGTCAGCAACAAGAGCAATGAACCTAAAATGAACACACTGCTTAGTATTCCTCATACCAACCAGTCATGTGATCGCAGATGCAGAGCCAAACGATGTCTTCTGTGTTCGTGGTTCACAGTACAATGCTTCAAAACTGCTCGCCAAACGTCGTTTGAATTGACTTCAAGCGATTGATAGGGTCTCCGGTAAGCAATACTGGAAGTGGCGATGGACGTTCAGATACAGGCCTTTTTCACATCTGATCGAACGGCATCAAGGCGTGTATAGACATGGCCAATATATATGGCATGAAACCTTTTGAACACAGTAGACAAATGAATTTTAATTATCACCATTGAAAACAGAACACATACGACAAATATGGATGGTTTATAACCGAACAACTATACAGTGTAAGCAAAGAATTAAAATGAGAACATACGCAATAAGAAACATATTCTAAGACCTCTTAGCATCAAAGTCCAAGAGGTTCACACCTTATAAGCAAGCGCAGATGAACAGTAGAATGAAGCGGTATCGCCGGAACCGACTCTTAATGACTTTCACTGCGGTGCTTTCAGCCATTTCCCCGCACGCACAGGCTGGAACATTTACAAAATTGAACATGAACATCATCTACTTACAGCGAGGTCTCTAGCCAACCTGAGTGAAACACAAGCCTTCTCTCTTCCGGCCAGTCAACGGTTTTTAACTTGCCAACAGTTGCTATCATTATCCTTCGCTGCAACTAACCGCCAACCACGTGTGTTGTGTCAACAAGTGACGGGTGGGTAACACAGTGAACGGCGGATTGGTGTTTGTGTCCCATGACATAATCATCGGGATCCAAACAATTCCGAGATTTCCGTGGATGACCGTGTGTGATTGTCAGTGCCACAAAACCTTCAAGATCTCACCGTTGCAGTTTGCGTGAGTGCAACCAACAAGTGTACGAAATCTCAATAAACATAACAACCTCAACCTTTAACAAGTATAGTATAATCGCAGCGATTTTTTCGATGTGGCCCGTCCATTGGAAATCGAAGCCGAAGACGAGTCACGTTAATGGCATTTACCTTATTCACAGAGATGCAAACTCCGCCTCCATATCTCTTCTGCACAGGATGCAGCTTCCTAAACACACGAATCAGTGAACAATTTACAGGACTTCATTCCTGAATATAATACGGACGTTACGGTCAACATCAGAGCAACACTTTGAATCCTAAAAGATTTAGTGTGAGAATTCAGAACAAAAGCAGCCACCTGAAGTAAAAACTCAGTTTATCCACAACCCTTTAAATTCCACATAAACAACCGCAGGCAGACTGTCATTACCTCCTTGCTTACAGGCGACCAGAGAGCTGTTGGTGCATGTAGTCATAACTAGACGTAACGCAGTAGTGTGGAAAGCATTAAGGTCGGAAAAACTTGGTACACCAGCCTTATTAGTTCACAACCAAAAGTCTGACCAGAAGGCATTGTCACGAATGAAACCCATCCCACTTCACTCGGTCTTCACAGTCTAAGACCGTCGAGCGGTTTTAGGTCATTGTTGATTGTCTCAACAAACAAAACCCGGCGTGCAAAACGCCCAGCGGGAATGCGGAGTACGTGACCCAATCATCGAAGGATGAGTAACCTGATTAGTTAACCAAGTGAACGTTCAAGAATACACTCTGCTCTGGCGACCATCCCATTTAATGTGGGCTAACTGATGTGGATAACTATGGTCAAAAATATTCTCGTCGAGAACGGGCCACTTAGTATACCACTGTTTTCCAATCGTCCTGACCGGTGATCCACGTTTTTGGTTAAATTTAACCCTGTGACCCAAGGAAATTTTGTTGAAATACACAAGAGTACGAAAATGTTTTTTAAAAAAATGCAAACACTTGGTTTTAGCGGCTTTCCTACTGAGCAGTTTTTGGTAGCAATTTCACAGTAACGGCAAGAGAGCAACGTAAGTCGAATTGAGAACCACGTTAACTACTGCTTATCATGAGACCGGGGCCTTCCACTTCTCAGCAATACGTTATGGAAAATGGCAACAGAACGGTCTCACCCATGCTAAGAAATGGCCTATCTCGAAGCGTAGGCGGACACCTTCTGCAATGCAGTAACGTAAAGTGTTATTGTTTTTTTATGTCGGTCAACGAATCCGAAGGTCAGCAACATGTTAAACACAATGTTTAAACTGATTTCATTCGTACCAAATTTGATGCGGATATCATACGAATCCTCAAGTCATTTGCAATTTGAAAAACACATGCTAAAAGAATTTCTGACAAAAAACTTCCTACGAAAGTCATTAGTACGTATCGATTCGCCCAAGAGATTCGGGAAATGTTTCTTGAGAATGGATTCTAATTTAGTCAGTGATATTCAACATTACTAGCAAGTAGTACGACGGATATGTCAATAATGGGGAGGGCAACAATGTTCGAGAAATGCTCCCCCTAACCCAGTTGGCTGGTTGATGTACGTTAAGCAAATCTGATGAAACAGACGCGTTTGGGAGCACCATACACCAATTCCGACTCGGAATTTACGACGAGGAATCTCACACTGGCTGCAGATACTGAATGACCAGACGATATCCACAGACAGAAAGATACTGATTTTAATTGGCAACTGATCCGTCCACAAAAAAACTCCGTCTGAATGGTATATAGTTAGTCTTCCCGCTTCAGTCATGATGGCGTTGTTCAGTCTTTTGATTCAGAGGTCTTTTAAGCTATTAACTCAACACAGAAAGATTATGACGAGACGAGTTATGCTTACGAAGGGATTTAGTGATATCACATCAAGCTACGTCATGACTTGCATGGTGTAATCCGGTTGATAGTGGTGGCATAGGTAATGCTCTGTTTTACACCGCCAGGCGACGCATTGAATACTAATGGATTGCTGCTAAAAAAGATGAAATGAATTCCAGCCATAGTGAAAATATCTCAGTGGAAGATTCCTCTAGGTCGTTTAAATCATCAGGCTTGGAGTAAGAGTGTGTAGGCTTTAGACGTCTTTTTTAATGTTCGTGCACTTTAGGTAACGTTGCAGGATGCACCGGGTGACAGCTGGAAAACAAAAAATCAGACATTGGGGAGATATGCAGCGACTATGGGGGCTACAGCAATCGATGCTTGGTTTCGAATGTACGTATCGAAGTATAATCCAAAGCTGCCTCCTCAAATTGATCAGTTTTCAGTATGATCTGTCAGCAGACTACTGTAAATGTTTGGAAGGATTGCAAACACTTAAAAAACATGAAAACTGTCAAAGGTCAACTTTTGGCCTAGCTGTCTTCCCGCCTCCCAAATAACAGGCACAGGGGTGACCCGTTAGGCTATAATTTACTTGGACGGACTTTAGTGGCTAAGTTGTGTTGAGGCCAGGGTCAGGTATCTATCGTCATACAGCCAACTTATCAACAGACAGAAGAGGTCGTTAGCAGCTTCAAGACCATTGTTTAAGATCGGATTTCACTGAGTAGTACCTTGAATTTCAATACACCTGAAGGTCGCTTAATGCGAGATAGCAATGGTTGAGATGTTTTTGCGACTCTGTTTAACTGAACCGCGCCATTACTCCATAAAATCAAGCGTTTACTGACTAGTGTAGCCTCGTAAAAACGGTTGTCAAACTTTTCAAACGTGATGACTGGTTAGCCGTAGTTGAGCGATGAAACTGTAAAACAGGGTGTATATACATTCTGTTTGCTGGGTTGATAAGTACACTGGCTAAAAATGGTGATAAATTTATTAACAGTGTAAACGAATCAAAAAAACAGCAAAGGAACTAAATGATGACGCAAAACCCGTAGTAACACATTGGTATCATTAATATGCAGAGGCATATCATTTAAGAAGCGAATCAGCCTCACAAGTGAAAAGTGGTGCACATGCAAACTTGCATTAAGTACCGACGCCATAAACGTATATTGCCTGTCTGAGCAGCCCTAGAAATCAAGGGATGTTTTGGTGCGTAATGCCTTAATAGTCGATGATGTTTCGTCCTTCGGGTTTATCGGTGGTGGGCAATTAGTGATGGCACAGAAAGACCTTCTACAAACATCGGTGAGATTCATGAACATGTTTTACAACGGGTCATTGAACCTTCGAACTAAACACAGAAGAGAGGTGGTAATATGAGTCTGAACGTGACTATAAGCTGTTAAATTATCGAAAAATCACAAAGCATCCATCCCAACTAAACCTCACGAATATGAAAACACAGAAGCCATTTTAAGACAGATCATTATGAATAGTCCACATAATCGTGTGATGTACAGAAGAAAGCTATTTTGTCAGTCAATGTGAAGCATAAGACAGATAAAATACAATATTCGTACGCTGGATAGATACAGATACAGCGGATGGAATTTTAGTGAATGAATTTGGAAACCATAAAAATGGGATGAAAATCAATCAGTGTCGTTTTCAGCTGGATTACATCGGGGAAATAATAGATGGGCAACGAGCATACGAGGCATTACTTGTCATTCTTCTCTTCTCTCACTCGAGTTTCTACCAAGGTCAGACGTTGCTCGATCAGTGAAACGGTCTGTGCGCATCGAGAGATAGGTAGAATGGAAACAAATACGAAAGCATGTGGAAACCAAGGTACACCACTAGTGATAGACATGAAGGATATAGGTCGGTTGAAGAGGTTTCAGTACAAAAGAGTTGCAGCGGAAGACGGAGAAACTGAGATATTGTGTTGAAAACGCTAAAACTGACACGATGAAGTTAACAATGTTTAATACATTTGAACAAAAATCACTCAGACTTCATTCCGGCAGTCCCAAAAACATTAACGCACGTCGTCCGGAGTGTTTGATGAGTTGAACTCCAGTGGGAGTTTCGACACGGATATAAGTTCAAACCATTTGAACAATTAGCGATTGTACGTGATAAGATTATCACGGAGAAACTGCTCACAAAACCTACCAAAGTACTGATGTTCATCTGCTCGCCAAATCACATACCAACGATATGTTAGAGGTGGTTCAATTTCAGCAGCGGAACCTACCCTCAAAAGCACCAACTCAGATGTAAACGGCTTAAGGTACGGTGTTGAATGAGTAGCTTTATTCCCAGAAAACATTCAGTCGACGTCCAGTGTGCTTAACCCGGAAAAGCCGCCCGCCTGCTGTGAGTGTCATCAGCAGGCGATTCCAAGATCTACCTTGACAGACACCCTAGCCTCGCAAGATTGCGGCCATACGGGTTAGTCTTATGGAACAAAGTTGGACTCGGCCTTCCACAACGGACCCTGGTCAGTTATTTTTCTGCGCGCACAAGTGTGCATTCTTCATGTGTGATGGGCTGCGGCTTACCTCATATTGTTAACCAGTTATTCTTCCTGATGGTTGAGAATAGTGGTGGTGGTGTTTGTAGCTCGGGTTGATTGTTTTGGTATTGATATGTTCGCCGAGCTTGGCGAACATATCAATACCAAAAGTTATTCTTCCTCTTGACTATAACATCGCTTTTTCTTTCGCAACCCTACAGGTGCTGAGTTTCCCAACGCATTTGACCAAATCCAGTGTACTCTTCGTTTAACATTCTCCCAGGATATCCCAACACAGAAACAGATGTACATGAGCACTTTGAACCTCAACCGTATACTTACTTATGAATCGTACACAAAAGTGTATCCCGAGACAATTAACTTTGGGTTGCATATTAATGCAGACAGGACATTCCATTTTTTCAAGTTCCATGTCCATGACTAACGTTCGCATCGATGGAAACAATGTGGACATTTGCCTAGACTTTTGCTATTTGGGAAAACAAGTGACAATGGATGCGTTCCAGAATGACGAGCTGGGAGTCCGTATAACCAAAGCGGGCCTCCTTTCCGGAACCTCGATAAACATTGTCAGAGAAATTGCAGCATGAAAATGAGAACAAAGCGGACTATCTACAGAGCCATGGTGCTGTCCGTTATACGACAGTGAAACCTAAAAACAAATACCAAGGAAACCTAACCACCTGGATGAATGTTAGCAAGACGGAGGTCCGTAATTTCAATGACTAATAGCCTTGTAGTTGCGGTACGCAAAGGTACCAGCCGTCGGTAATGTGACCATATGATGCTATGACGAAATCAGCCGTGAATGCACTGGTTATCTTGGACTAGCAAGTTCCCAACGTACCCGTAACGAACTGTTAACGAACAGGTGGTGAATGCGGTAGGCGTATAAAAGTCAATTCGCTTACACGTTTGCAATTAAAACAAAACAACGACCATCGAGTGTGTAGTAGACTGATAGCCTTCCTTTCAGGAACATGGATCATAGTGACCTGCTGCATTTTCTTTTCATCAGTTTTCTTGGTGAAACAGTCCGGAGTTTTCCAGTGGTTTTCCCGTTAAAATCTCCTTGTTATGCAGAAAATACGCAGGCAGTTACTCATATGTCTGAACGCCATCTGTAGTTCAAACAACACTTCCTGCTTCTCTTTGTCACGCGTTCCACATAGACTTTTCGGTTAGGAGAGTCAGCCTTCCAGACATAGATAATACCCATGAGCAGTCCCTTACTTTCGTTTCACTTTGACATACCAGACAGCTCGCTTACCACCCCTGACCAGCTGTGTTGCAAAGGCTTCCACTCATACGCGTGATGGCTTTATTCAAGCACGTTTATATTGGACATGAGATGTGTTGATAAAGCCACAAGGGGTGCTGTGTAAACCATCTGTGGGAGAATATATCGACAGGTATCCTTTGGCTTCGATGACTGTCCTAATGTGGACACTGGATAACCATGTAAAATTGCTTTCGGAAGAGATGAGTTCGTGTAAAAGGCGTACACCAACCTGGACCCGTTTCTTGCCGAAATCCTTCTACTAGAGAAGTCAAGGAATGCTGCGCCCAGCGAACATTGTCAATATTTCAAAGCAGGCGGTTGATGAGAACCATCTCATGATAATATTAAACCGTAGGGACAAGAATACAGTTCACAGTGTGAGCTATATGTTGAGAAGGTGTCTGCCGATGCGTATACCAACGCTGGCCAACAGCTATTTGAGAGTGTACCCCGTAGGGCGGACGTGGATAGTCTGCTCTATTGCAGGAAAACTTTCATGAAAAAAATGATCACGAGAGTATTTTTGGATGAGATTTATCGAAGAACGAGGCCCTTCTGGGAGAATTTTAGTCAAACTTGTCTACCTGAGACGTTTCGGAAATCGCCGCCGCCATCCTAACTGGTATGTCCGTTACCAGAAACTGATTAAAAAGCACTATTGAGTGTATTACAAACTTTGACTTCTTAGACACACCCTTGAGAGAATGGAACAACGATTTTTGCAGTTAGTGAAACCAAATACAGCCCAGTCGATATTATTACAGCTTTACTGTCTTACCACAAAAGCGTTGGTCAAATGTAATGACAATTTCTCGTGCAAATAGTGAAACGACTTTGTAGAATTGCCACTGTTCACCATTTCGAAAGTGAATCAATTAAGGTAAAAATGATAGGATTAGACCTTCATAAGGTGGTGAAAAAACTGTAGTGTCGTATGATTGTACAAAGTATAAAATGTTTGTGAAGAATGATTTATTGGTGAGTTTTAAATGAACCCCCTGTTGTTCACTCGGTCACTCTGCTTGTTTAGAACTCTTGACCGCGTCGTATTACTTCGACACATCAAAGATAAAGTGACGCAGCGTGGTTTTTTTTATTGTAGGCGAACACTGTGTGGGAGTAGCTGTTCGGAATCAGTTAGGAGGATTAGAGTTTTGCTATTTCAGCACAATGAGTTAGCGAAACCAACGGTTTTTGCGGTTATTTTTTCTATTAACGCGTACTGGTACTGACCAAACGATCAGTTCACGGACCGAGTAAGTGGACAGATTGACCTGTCTGGCTACCCGCCCTGGCGGCTCGATAAGTAACCGAACAGCTAGAAAATGAACTAGACACAGGGGTAAACGAAGAAGATAGAAAAAACGGATGTATGTGAAGAAATGAGGAAGTTAGATTTAAGCAAAATGATAGCTTGAGAACAGAGGAGTCCACGTACCTGAGTTAGAATGTTCAGCTGAGAAAGCATGTGTTCCAGGGTTGTAGTCAACGAGGGAGGGATATTCTGCTGATCACCGGCAGCTTCCGCGGACGATTTTGTCTGATTGGAGAAACCGGGAATTCGGTGAATATGATGTGGATAAACGAAATGAACTGGAGAGGTTTTCAAGATAAACACATAGAAGCACATACGAATGTCAAGATTCCGTGTCTAGTGATCTTTTAGGTAGTGTGGACGCTCTTGTGATTACTGTATGTGTTTCTTACAGCCGATAGGTTCAGATCTGAGCTGGTTAGTTTCAAGCTACGAGCAGACAAGAAAAAACGACAAACTGAGAGGGTATAAACGACAGCAGCGTGGGCCATTGTGTTTAATACGAAACGTACGACAGTGTTCGACAGAGACGCCACCATTAAGTGATGGCTGTATACTCAATTAGTGAACGACAAATATGCACAGAGTGGTCTGGGCTTCGGATGTTTATCACTGCATATCATCAGTGCTTGAGGGGTTGAGTGTGGAGAACAGTCCCATAAAACAAACTTCCGCCTATTGTGCAGAAACAAATCGCTCTGTATATAGGGCCTGCGAGGTGCCCACAAATGGAACATCTATCCGGCTTCTGTTAACCTCCTTAAGCCGATACATGGTTCTACTGGAATCATTTAAGAATGTGACCTCCCAAGTCGGTTGACTAGACGACACCGAGTCGTTAGGTGACAGGATTAGGTTAGTGTTACACCGCTCAGATAGTTATATGGGGCTGTTACAAATGAGTACTGCGTGCATATCTATTTTAGCCAGCACTAGTTTTTCACATCGTGTGCGCTGCTGTTATGGTTGATGTCCTACTTCCTCAGACTAGACCAGATCTCAAATAGGTCATAAGCCCATTAGGCACGAGAGACGCGGCTTCATTCAGGTTTGTCAATTCTAATAGAACACGATCTTGGATTCTGACCATCCACTGAAACATCGTTGGATAATAAACCAGCGCTTTGCTTTGAAGATGCGCTTTGTACCCTCAAAATGGTTCTATCGGACTGCAGTGAGTGGACTGAGTTTAGTTGGAGGATAAAACTATGAAGGTTGTGTACCAGAAGTTGTAGCAAGAGCGACGTAATTATGGGGAACGAGACAGATGTTAATATTTTCAAGGTAAGGGTGGTCTACGTTAATCTGAAATATCTTTGGCGACAAAGAGAAACTACTCTGATGTTGGAAAGTCACTTAAATGAAACGACGGAGAGCTGGGGTCATCTGGATCACGTGAGAGGGAATGAATTCGGTTGATGGGGAATGATCCACAGGCTAAAAAATAAGGGTGGTGATAGAATACGGGAACGATGGTAAACAACATTTCACCTATTCGTTTTAAATGTTCCCACAAACTAGCGATAAATTTGTTATTTCCTTCACAATACAAAACACACACAAGGACTCCAGCTGTGCATGACTCGGATGAGATGGCAGTGGCTGGTCACAGTGACTAGTTTCGGCTCTAGTGTGTTGTGCTTTCTAGGCTTCGTGATCCTCTTTAAGCCACTTATTGAGGATCACATTGGCAGTGAAGTGAGTTGAATTATATTTAATCTAGAACGGTATATCCCAGCGAGTATCCAGAAACCGGAGTAATCACACAGAAACGCGGTAATTAATAAGTGAATGAGGAGTGACGCCACACGAGACAGCTCCATGTCTGTGAAGTACCCACAGAATGTGTTCAGTAAGCTGCTGTTTTCTACGAGAGAAGTCGTCAACCCAGGGCCAACCACGTTAGGACGGTCGCTCAGACTATGGCTTGGCTAACGCACCTGACACCGAAGTAGCGTTCCACCGGAGTGTGCGGCGAAGTAGACGCATGCCAGTGTGTGACCGAAGTCCAGGTGGATGCCTCATGCTGACTATAAGTCCTTGAAAAAATTACGTCAGCGGCAGAAAATGGCTAAAAGGCCAACCTGGGACCAGGACCGACCAGAGGAAAAAAGCAACCAAGTTGCGTACCGATGTAGAAGTCTGATGAGTTGGTGATAAGATTAACCATGCATAATGTTTAGAGTACGGTTCCTAGGCATGAAGACAAACAATCCGCGTCTTCCGGAGAATCAAATCTACGACCCGTGAATAAGCGGCAAATTGTAGTCAAAAACTTATTCACTAGACCACGAGATCACGATCACTTGGGTTGCAGGCAGGCATGTGAATTGGCTTCCTTAGCTGGTGCGCTTCCTTTCGCTCAGAGGCTAAAATCGATCAGCCTTTTTTGTGGCTAGCCTGCAAACGAGCAGTCGCCGACTACAGACCCAGAACAGGCTGGGGAAGGGTTTTTGCAAACAGCTGGTCCCAATGACTACTGGTGAAGTGGTGGATAGGTCGAGGGGAAATACACCAGAGCTACCAATCGGATGGATCTATAGACGAAATCAACGACTCCAGTGCACGAGATCTGTGAGAGATAAGATTAAAATTCAGTATTCTAACCGACCTGGTCGTATTTCAGTCCTGCTGAAGAGAGGAACGGAGCTTGGGGCATACCTAAAAGAGCAAGCAGACGCTAAGCCATCAGTCCAAAAGTATAAAACGCAAAACGATACTTTGGTGAAAATCATTCGGCCCATTTCCTATACAACCACTAGCATAAAAGGCAACCTAACAGCATGCAAATCCGAAGTCGTCTTAGGATGCAACGTCATGGAAAAGCAGTTGCGTTGCTACTCTTTCCGTTATTTGCCAGATTCTTTAACCAATATTGGGTCCATCAGATTCCAGTCTGTGACACTACATGTGAACTGCTGTTAACCAGGGATAGATCCAGTCTTCTAAATGAATTGCGGAACTCACTCCTACGAAGAACCGTCCTCAAAAGAGAAGTTGTCAGGTCTAATTTCGAGCAACAATAATTAATCAATCAGGAGCCAAGGGATATCAGCACCTCGATGGGCGACTCAATAAGACGTAGTCTGGGTCACCACTCCATATATGGCAAACCAATGAACAAATCAGGACAACAACCTACCCTCTTGTTGTTTCGTTAATTGTCTCCAGTCTGCATTGAACGTCTGTTTCATAAAAAGACTGTCCATAGGGCAAATGACGGACAAATGTCTATCGAAAAAGATGAAAGCCTGACCCAATCTGCAGTACAACCTGGCCACTGCAACATCAGATGCATCCTATGAACCAATTCGCGACAGAGGCTATTCGACAAGGCTGAGACGGTAAACAATGAGCAAAGATGCCTTTGCTCGAACGGCTTATGATCGAGATTTTTCGGTTCCCAAGGAAGGGGGACAACCTTAAACTCGTCAACCTGGATGCAGTCACAGGGAACAGAACGAATCAATATTTAGTGGTTGGCCGTAAAATGCAGCGGGACACACCATGAATATCTTGTGTAATGCGTGGCAGAGTTACAAATCTAGAAGCAATCACATCTGAAACTTCATGAATAGCTGAGACTATGGTAAGCTTTTATCAAATGTACTACATCGACTTACAGAAAACCCTCGTGTGACCGGTTTTCAAGCAGGCGCTCTGAACATTATCCTACGCAGCGAAAACATGAATGGATGGGTAACAAGTGCTGGAAAGTAATGTACCAGTATTGTGATACGAACAGTTGTTACGCACACGCACGCAGTGATATCCGATCAACAATATGTGTACAACGAGTACACGCTGAAGACAGAGTATTTGAAGTGCAGGTGGATAAGTGACTGGAAGATTCGACCACATGGACACAGAAACTTCGGAACAGGGTCCCTAATAAAAACCCGATTAGTTATTTAGATGAACCGCGATGGTTCCTATAAAAATTACTCCATTAGTCAACTACTGATACACACCTGAAGTAGGTAATAAAATGCACAACTCACATTTTGCATGGTATTAGCGGTTGAATATAAGGGCAAATAACTGGGGATCGAGTGACCATGTATCCGAGGTGTATGGTGACACTCAACAGACGCGGTTGAAGATGCACGGTTCTCCGAACGAAGATCTACAGCTTGTGCGGACGAAGTGCCAGGTGTGTTAACTGGTTCTTGAACTTGATCGACTACAGTCGCTTCTAGAGCTTGGCTAATTTTCTTCGAAGTACGACGCCGGGCACTTTCAGCGTCAGAAACACGATGACCATTGGATCGAGAAGCTTCTTTGTTGCTGGTGCTACATAGCTGAGTGTCGAAATTTGTCCGCCACAAGAAGACCTTACGAAAAGAACGTCAAATTTACACGTTCAAGAACACATGGAAGGAGGTGATACGAATGGACAAAAGCGAAAAGCGTTCAGACTAGCTTATTCAATAAGTAGGTTGTGCGACGACAAAAATAGCTCAGTGAGTTAGTACAGCATCGGTTATTGTGAAACGAACCAATGAATGCAAAAATACAAAGAAAGTAAACATCAATAAGAGGGGAATGTAAGAAAAATGGATTGAAAAAGAAAGGCATGACATTGAGCTTGGTATGGTGAAGTAATTAACCGTTGTAAGAATATGGCCCGGAGTTACGTTGAATAGCCAACTTACTGGGTGAATCCTTTGTTTTACATTCCGGTTACGAGTTAAGAATCTAGGCACGCGCGGTAAATACGGCGTAAAACCTAACATGAGGAGGTCCTCTGAAGTAACAGTGGACAAGATTTAAGCAGAAACGCGTTAACATGACCCCGAAGCACATCAAGGATGCTCGAGAAGTGAGTCTTTCAGATATATATATATATACATCATATATATATATATCATATTAGTGAACAACACTTTCAGTATGAGTAAACGATAATTCAGATTTTCCCGCCTGATCCATATGAAGTGCAAGTTATTTTGGGGATAATTTGAGGGGTGATGATTATGTAGTCAGAGTAATTTTCAGCCGTACAAGTTATAGAAATAAGAATGTTTCAAGTTGCACACGTAGGATGAATACGTCCCGCATTCTCAAAGTACCACGTGGTAGCGCTCCGCCTTGGACTGACGAATTGATACCACGGCACCGTCACACGTAAGTCGAGTTAGGTCTGCAGCCTTTAGGACAGGTCGGTGTCAGAGGGAGAATGTTGTTTTTTGAGGTTATTACCGTTTTTCTTGATATTAGCATCATCATGAACGGATAGAAAACAAATGGTGCACCCAAACAATTAAGTCACCTCGCAAGCCTGTAAAAGAGCTCCGAATATTTTTTGTGAATGGACAAGCAATCACATCACATTCAAATCAGATAGTGTCAAAAACAAACATCGAGTTACACAGAACGGCAGAGAAATTCAAAAGAGTTCCAGTCAGAACCATGAAGACACGCAAAAAGGTGATACGACGAGTTTCAGTGGCCCAAAAGTGATCGGATTCCAAAAATCAACTAAAGCAAAGTACTTCTATTGTATCATATTTTGAGGAGTTGGTCACCACCTGGATTGAGGATTGGCGTAACCAGGAAGCTGTAACACAATCAAATTATCTTTATTGGCATCAGCGGCAGTGCGCTGGTGGTTGATTACATCTAATTGACACAGGTCGGAGAAAAGAGGAATACTTATGAAGTGCGACTAGTGAACACTTTTTGACGAAACTAAGAACCATCACCGCCAAGAAAACTCAAGCATAAGGTAACAAGCGGCACTCGTTTGGTGGTTAAAGGTGTTATGAGTATGAGACGCAACAACGAATCACTGCGCGAAGTGTGTGTGCCTCCAACAGGCCAACAACGAACATTTGCTGGACAAACTTGTTCACTCTTACGGCGGTTTGATTAAATATGCAGCAGTAGGAGATACTGCTGATAAACATAATTGACTAAATCACCGATTTACCTGCTCATCGTTTCCACCGGAGGCGAAATGATCTCCAGAGGCAGAGAAAGTGGCAGCTGTAACAGGACCAGTGTGACCTTGTAAAGTATACAGAGGACGTCCTTCGAGAAGGTCAAATATTTTGAGGGTAGCATCGTCTGAAGCCGAGAGTAGAAAGTGTCCGTTCGGATGACAGCTGACTTTGTTCACGGGACCGGTATGAGCTGAAATTTTGAGAGGGGAAAACATATGATGTAAAATTAAAAATACTGCTACTAATGATATTAGTACTGTGCACACGTTTTAGAACGGACTGAGTGCCAAAGGCAAAGTAGACGAAAACATCATAAAACTTGTAACAAAACGTACAGCGACAGTGAAACTCTGTTCGTTTCACACCGTAAGCGATTAGAGAATGTTTGTTGTGATTTGTTAAGGTTACCTGACATTCTGTCCGCCGCTTTTCTGCGAAGAGTTGCGTGTAACAACTACAGACGGCCACGACGACACAGGAAATAACATTTCAACCAGCGACGGGGGCTTTCGGTTAGACCCCACAACGTTTTTAATTAACGATAGTCCAGAAAATGCGACTGAGTGTAGCTCATTGTCACCAATCGCAGTCCCACCACTGATACAGACAGCATATGCCTACGCCACTCACAGGAGGTGATTTGCCTCGACCAATGCACAAAGCCAGAGTGGATTTGCAATGGGCTGGGATCTGTTCCGGCCATCATTTACTCAGTTAAGGTTTGCGATCGATCGACTGTTGTGTTTCAGTTCCGCTCTCAGTTGTCACAGCAAACATCAAACTGCTTATAAGAAAATGGATTTGCCTGACAAACCTCGTCTTTCGGACGACAGCGATCAAAATCTGCGACTATTTAAGTGAAACACCGATGTACTCAGAGACAGAGGGTCAGTTTGTTAAAAGTGTTGGGACCTGGGGTGCATTGTCATTTGGGTACAACCCATGTGCGAATACCTCAGGGCGAACAGTTTCACAACACATACCCCATTTGATGCGTGTATGAAGCTGGCATGCGTCCCCGTCAGCCGGACAACCGGGTAAGGTCAAACTGCCCCCTTTTTATCATGTAACTGGCGTATCCGTGTGCTCCCACCCTGCGCTAGCTAACCAGTCCCTGAACCCGTCAACCTACCTATGTGCTCATTAGTCGTGCGACCTCGTCCGCCAATGAACGACAGAGAATATATTAAACCGACATCGGGCTACCGGAAAGTGATACCAGAGCAGACAACAATGTTGTCCAGAAATCATAAGTTCATATATTATAATTCAATGCCATCGAGTAGGGTTAGCTTCTCAATGTTGAGTGAGCCAAACTCTTTGATCAGTTCCTGGGTGGAGCATTTTAAGATTACCCATCTCCTGCAGTCTTACAGGCCAAATTTTTGAGTCAACCCCCTTTAGTGGAGTGCATCAAGTAAATCTTACACAGCGCATATGACCAGGAAGTATCGAAATTGGTTAACCGACGATGACGTTATTCAGCCACTGTAGTGCTAATTCCACTTTTTTTGGTTTTCCTTGCATTTTAGGCTGCTGTTTTGTCTGAGAATTATCCCCTAACGTCTAGACAATCAGTAAACAGAGAAGATTTCGATAACCGTACTACTAAAAATTTGAGCAGTAAGCTATACCAATAAACACTCTTTCAAGATTGGGGCGCGTACGTGTCAACCGACGATTTCAAGGGTAATGGTTCAATCCTAAATGATAGCCGATCTAAGCACTGCTATTCCTCGAAAGTCTGAGGCCGAATCTTGGGAACAAGCTCGAATGGGGGTGGTGCTGACTTTCCAATCAAAGTAGTGCTCGCCCATTCAAGCGCTGGCAAACCTAGTACATCAGTAAAAAAAACAGTGGGCGTAAAATAGAAAAATATCGTAGAATACGCATACCGGTGCACGGTCCAGTGAACATTAGTCTAGATGTTGCCAAGAATGCGCTTTATGAATCTCCAATGGACATTACGCTCCAGAACTTACTATAACAGCGAGTAGTTCGAATGCCAAACTTAGTCACCTTGCTCCGGAAGAGAAGTAACTGAGTGGTGGGCTTGAAGTCTCAACTCGACAAACTTACGACGGTGAGAAAGTGTATCATCGAAGTGCGTCCCACAGACTTTATCTCACGACTACTTCGCTTTAAGACAAAGGCACTGGGCCACATTAACATTCGCGGTGCGGCTCGTCCACAGACGTAAACCGATCGCACTAATCTGTTATGGATGACCAAGCCGTTACTTACACTAGATCTCGTCCCTAGCACTTGCACAAACGTCGCATTCATAAATGTAGGATAATCAACTGGCATCTCTGTGAAGAAGCTGAGTTAAGAATAACACGTGCAGTAGCGGTGGTGAATAGGACAGGTGGTAAGCAAACAAACATTGGAAAAAATGCCCCGGCTAGGAAAATTTACAGTGAAAAGGTGTTTGAAACTAGGTGTATAGCTATAGCAGAAATGGACTTGTCACAACGTGATGAGTGACAAAATCGGATACGCAATTATTTCAACACTCGCGGTAGTGAAGTGTGGCCAAAGCCCACAGCGGACGGATTGTGTACAACATGGGAGACGAGTCATCACTCGGCAAAATCGGACCAACGGGCAAAGAATGGCAAGCAAAAATACCTATAAAGAGAAGCGTCGGTCAACCCCCCCAAAAACAGAAATAAACAAGACTTGTAAGTAGAAGCCACCGTTGCGCCGTGGACTGTAATTCCAGTTCGTACACGTGAACGCGTGTGTAACGTGAGAGCATGCGAGCTAGACAATAGTGGCCATTCTTTAGTGAGCGACTTTTCGCAACATGTATAAGCCTTGTAACTAAGCATTGCTCCGTTCCATCAAATTGATTATAATAAACATCGAGAGCTGCAGCGAAATTGACAAAATGCATGCGAATGCGTCTCGGGGACGATAAGATGAGCCCTTTAAACTGGAACAACTTAGGAACATATTTCTGGATTTGTGGGTGCGACGCTTCTCAATCTAATGTTACGGAAGTCAGGTAGAAAATATTACCAACCAATCACACCGAGTTGATAGGTAACTTAAACCTCTCTAAAAAAAATAGCCCACTGGTTTGAACCGGTACAGAAACCTTATGACTACTTGTTGGCTTTCAGGCAGCTTTTCGTCGAAAGCCGAAGTGATTCAGCCACATTTGCAAGTCGCGACGGGTGTTGACGCATCGACTCTCACATCGGCAACAAATGATCGAATTATTTCTAGACACGAAGTTTGTTACCATCTTCGTTGCCCACACGCTCTCTGGAGTTGCCTCCTTCGGAAAACGAGTCTCAAGGGAATTACTGATAGTCGGCGACACGTGTGACAACGTTATCCCAACGGTTGGCAAAGTGTGGTAATCTGATCAACACATTCTTGTCGGAGAAGAGACCCTACACATTGTTCCCTAATGTCTGGCTTCCGAGTTGTAATGAGTCGACAAATTATGGTAGACGTTAGGAGCATGGTCAAGATGGAGGTCAAGCTAATTCCTCTATAGCGTTCACGAGAGCCTCTGCTCCTCCTCGCAAATACTTGAACCGTTTTCAAATGAAACACAGCGCAAGGGATTGTTTTCAACCATCCATACTGACCAAAACAACCGAGTCGAGGTCCCTACCAATGCCTCTGCCACGACCAAATTCCCACTGTTGCAGGGGGCTGAAACACTTTTATCCGATCACCCGTTTACACTCATTCGTCTTATTAGCTGTCGGTAGTCTGATCACACTTGAGCAATAGGCTTGTCTTCTGAATGGTTGATTGTCAGGTTGGTCACATCTATAATTAACATGATACACTTGGTCGGGTTCCGTACTGAGTGGCATTAACCAGTGTAAGCTCTTACGCTTCGTGTTCTGATTCCACGCGTTTGATCAAGTAATAGCAACCTTACAACCTTTAGCGAAAAGTGCTGGCACGAGGGCATCCGTATCAACAGTCCTATGGTAGTTAAGAGCCAAAATGCAATGGCGGACTTCAGCCTTGGTGGGTGGTTCTAAGTATGCTGGTCACAGCACTAGATAATGAACTTGCGATAACAGTCCGAATTGAATCTTGAATAACTCTGTCAAGAGGCCTAATCCTCTAGACTCTGTAGTACCGCCAACAGACGGACACCGACATCGGTAGTACAGATTACCTTGAAGAAAATGTCAGTATTTCCTGAAGCAAGAGCAGTTTCTATTTCATTAGTTTTCTCAGTTAGCGAGGCCTTAGGATGAGCGATCAGGCTTCTTAATGGTTACAACTAACTTATCCCCAGGGGCAGTTCTAATCACATATGCGGACGGTCGCGCAGCCCTCAACCTGGCAAGTGACACATCGAAACACTGGATATCCGGGCTGCCAAGCCCCTAATAACCCCAAATCAATTGACAGGAATTGTATTGCACGGTGAGTAACGAGGCAGACTTTCTGTCGGTGAACGGAGATTAAGCATTTTAATATCTCGGCTGTCAGTCGCGAACTCAGAGATTTCTCTAAAACCCATCAATGGATTGTCACGTTGTCTACACAATCAACCCACTTTACACAAGTCAACTGACAGACACTATGGCGGTAGAACAACTACATGGGGCTTGCACATGAATGCAACAAATTTCCGAGCGGTAGAGCGAGACCGAACGAGCGCAGTCATCGTCGGCTTCTTATTAATCGATAGTAGTGATGAACGGTGTGAACGCACCACGTGCCTTGACCATCCTCACGAACACATCGAAAATATGACGCTACTATTTGGGTAGGTGGAACGATCCGGAAACATGCGGCTTGGTCGCAATAACTAAATTAATATCAGGACCAAACAAACCTTGCAGTAACACTTCACAGTTTGCAGGTGTAAAATGCATAACATACAGACCAGTCGTCAATTAACTGATTTAATATGGCCCATATGTTACTCACAGGGAACAATGGCAGCGGGCACTGATTCTGGCTGATGTTGAACTCTTATGCAACCACGAAGAACAATCCAAACCATAGACAAGAAAAAAGGAAGGGAGGAGATCTGACTACCAAAAACAATCATATCTACATTGAAATACACAACTTCAAAGAGTCGACACTCAGCAAACCAAACAACCGACCTGTAATTGGAATTACGGCGTCATCAGCAAGACAACTCCTTTACGGACTTCACTGTCCCACGACCTTAAGTGCACTTGCTTCGCAAACAACCCGCATCATCATCATAATCATAGACAACAATACATCA
>QNGE01001334.1:0-23309 GCA_008508345.1 Paragonimus westermani | reverse complement strand
GCAGGAGGCCAGTTAAATTGACCCTCAAAGTGTTCCGCCCACCGCTCTAACCTTCTGGACTTATTATAGATGAGTGTGCCATCTGTCTCGCTGATAGCTTCACTGACAGACGGTCGCCTGGGACCAGTGGCACGGATAAACTTAAACAGTTTGCCAGTGTTTCCTGAAGCAAAATCCGTCTCCGTTGTTGCTTGACCACCACGCAAGTTCATTAGACTGTTGGTGACCTCAATATATGAAGTCAGGTGTAGTGGACGCTCAGCTGGTATACGAAGGACGTGACCCAAACATCACAGGTTGTACACCGTGAATAATTGACCAATTGATCGTACATCCCCAGTGTTTCAGGATGCGTGCTGGTGGACAGCCGTACCGTACACGCGATCAGTCCATCGAATGACAGACAGTGATGGGCAAACACAGGAGGCCTGCCAATATCTTCGCTGCGAATAGGCGTTATTTTCGGACCACAGAGCAAACCAGAACGTACATAAGCATTGTACACCATTACCCTCAACGACAGCCGAACGTCTTTTTGGTGACATAAGCTGGTAAGGCAACGTGTGTTTTTGCTATCCTGGCTGATATCTAGTCAATAATATCACAAGCTGTCAAGGTAGTGCTCCCCAAGTACGTGAAGCTGCATACAGTCTGGAGCGAATTACCTGCAATGAAGAAAGTAGGAGTGGAAATGCCCCAATCTTGAAGTTGTACTCTGCACTTTGAGGGTGCGAACCGCATTCGATACAAACCAGCCCAGCCACTCACCTTGTTCACCATGGTCTGCATGTCTTCGGCAGAAGGGCTAATTAAGACATTGTCATCCAAATACTCCATATTCATCAGCTTAGCGCCAGAAAGAAGCCTAACGTCAAGCCCACTGGACACCCTTAGCGCACCTTCAAGAATTGCGTCCACGATAAAACTGAATTGAAAGGGGCATCAAAAAATATTGAAGAATATCACTAGAAGTGCTGAACGCCAAAAACAGTTGTCTATAGACCCTTATCCTGTTTGCAGAGTGGGCATACAGTCATCATCATCATTAGAGATAGTAAGCACATCAGCGGTTCTCACTGATGCTTCACTGCCACAATAGTGATCTTACCAGATCCATGTGCTCCGCTGGAGTTCCACTGCGAGGAAGGCAGTTTCATAGGACACCATGGGCAACCGAGTTGAAAGCATCCTCTAGGTCTAAGAAAGACCATGATCGCCGACTGCCTATAAGAACGTTGATGCTCCAAGATCAGTCGCAATGTAAAAATGCGACCAACACATCCTTGACTGGATCAAAACCCTACCTGTTATTTGCGTATCTTACTTCTCCTGGGCTTAATGAGCTGACTTAATTTAGGCTAGTAAGTAACTTGGACGCAACAGATATTAGGCTGATGCCCCTGTGATTAACACAGACTTCGGGCCTTTTTTTCGAAGGCGGGAGTTGACAAGCCCCAGTATCAAGGTGCCTCTTCAGTTTCCTGAGCGGTTCGGAGTCTTGTCATCTCTGATGCAGACCAGTCCGGTCATTCGCCTTGTTCAGCATGGTCCGCATGCCCTCGGCAAAGAGATTATGCAAAACACTTGTGTTGGTCAACATAGTGCCAGGAAGAAACTTGACACTGTACTCACCAGATCCCTCAGGCGCATCTTCCAGAATGTTACCCACGACCAGCAGGAAGGAATGAAACCTCCTTGGTGAACATCAAAGGTAATGATGAGCAACCGAGTCGGTTGTCCACAAGCCCTCATGTTGCTCTCAGAGTGAGCACAAGCTGACCTCAACGAACTTACTTATTGCTCCGGAACTCCTCCAGGAAGTAGGTAATTTCAGAAAAGGTTACAATCGACCATATCGAAGGCAGAATTTATTGTTAAAAAGACGACAACCAATACTCAAAGACGCAACGTCTGGTGAGAATAGTCAGTGAATGTATCAGAATTCTGACTGTCCATCACGTGTGATATCCTTGAACTCCGTGAGTCGAAGTCAACCGCGGCCAGTGATGAATATGCGAGACTCGGTCGGGAACCCCTGTCTATCCGGTACTTGGACCTCATTGTGTTTTAGGTGCCGCAACACCGAATTCTGGATAAATTGAACCCGACTGAAAAAGGTCGACTATAATGTGGTAGTCACATGCTGTCCTTTCATCTAGTTTGAGGATGAGAATGACCTTATAACCATCACTTACGAATCGCTCTGTTTTAGTGTGAAACGATGGAGCATGACCAGTTCAGACAGCGTCTTATTAACGTAGCTGGAAACATTGGGAGATTGTGCCCCCAAAGTATCCACCTTATTTGCGAGTCGCCGCGACAGACCGTAAAACTGAGCTATTTTTCATATATAATCACTCATTTCCCATCAGCTGACAGTCTAATCACAATTGAAGTAACACAACACTCGCTTAATCACTGACGAAAATGTTTTTGCGACCTCCGGTTTATTCAGTCGAGTGATCCTCGTGTCTACTATAAACTCTTCGTAAGTTTGATTTTCATTTCAAAGCGGCGATCGCCATATATTCGGAGTCAAGAGGTTGGCTGAAAGCTGTTCATAAGCGTGGTCAAATCGAACGACTTTTATTCACGCTTTTAGCCCAGACGTTATCCTTACAGGTTCTACTAGAGGATAAGATTCATGTCCAACGTTTGTCCGGATCAAGCCATCGCCGTAGCTTGTGCAGTCTGAATGTTGCTTAAGTGTTAATTAACTAATGATCTCTGGGCAAACGACGAAACAGTATGAACGAAAGCAGATGGCCACTCCAAAACCAATTACGGTCTTTAACGGAATAGCACTACTTGTCAAACTGTGCCTACGGCTGGGTTGCGCAGAATGGATTATAAACGACAAATTACAGTTCCTTGCGCAGAAATGTGGAACTCGATGTGTATAGGTGACACAGTCGGCCGCTATTAACCGGAAACTGCGTATAACACTTAGCTGCCTCTCCATCGCAGTGAAGCGACCTGGTTGTTTGTTCATGACACTAGCAAGCACGACTAGTTTGCTGAAAGGACGTAGTTCCCGGTTTGAGTGAATACATCTTTTTAGTGTAAATGAACTCGAAGAACTATGACGCACAATACAAACGACTCGCTTTTTTCTGTCTAACGCGTCCCGTTCCGAACGCACTGATTATATGATAGCTGAAAGTTTGCATCACGCCTTTGCAGAATGAACTTACAGAGCTGGTCAATCGGTATCTTGCCTATTCCTACACCATTAATATACTAAAACCTCATAACGTCTTATTTTTGGCACTTAAGGGTTAATGTTATGATAATGTACCCGCCAACTACAGCGTTTTTTCCGATCACAAAATTATTCCCAGGTCTCCCATGAAATATTTGAGCCAGAACTCTGTCGTTCCTCCACCAGCTGAATATAACAAGTCTTGTCTTAGTATGTACAAAAAGATTTTACTTGATGGGCTTACTTATATGCAGGTGGATGGCGTGGTGAAGGCCACTAGGACGGGAGCTAATGTACATAGTTTGGAGGGTGACTGGGAGTGTTTTCACTATTATTTGTAAACGTTATGCTGACGAAGTTTTACCTTCCGTGGACGATCGTCATTCTGCAGTTTTTTGGTTGCCTCAGCATTTCATTCCACCCCTCCTGTATCGCAAGAAGTATGGTACAAGCTTGCTATCAAATGCCCTGATAACAGCCCACACTGAACAGTCTACGGAAAACCGACGAAGTGGACAGTACTCACAAGTTACCAGTTTCTAGCGAGTAATAGACAAGCGCAGTGTAAACGAAACATCTTTTAATAGGGTTCACGAGGTATTCACACCGAATACAGATCAGGAGAGAGGTGTTAATCAAGGAAATCTATAAATCAAACGGGTATCCAAAAGCCTTTACGGATAGCCACATTAGTCAGACAGTCGACTTTTAAAAAGGAGTCGCGTGGCTAGAAGTGCTAACGAGAAGATATAGTCAGCGAAGAAACATGTATCCGGTCGCAGCGCCAGGGCTGATACAATCTATCGTTACCTCGTAACAGGAAATCCAACTACGTCGATCGCCAAGTGCTTGCTGATAACAGGTCAGATGGCTGACCCCACCGACACAGATTACCTAAAAACGACTGGAACCCCACCTACTGAAATTCAACGAAAAAATGCTTACCAAAACTCACCGGTGTGCGACATGTGTATGGAAATTGTCGATGTACAAAAGCGGCATAATGTTGTATTCGTGTCCTCGATTGGATGACTAGTCATACATGTTTCGCCAGTCGTTTTAGTATTAGGCTTAAATCAAATATACTTTGTCATCCGTGTGCGACTGGTGACGGAAAATTCATCTATCCCGGTTAGCGACCCAAATACAAAAATCCGACTTTCCAACCATCTGAGCGTTACGCTACCTAATAACTATGTCTAGTCGTTTTATTTAGTAACCATCTCTGACAAAATCAAAAAGTTACTTCATGCTTGGCATCTACGTTTTAGCTACAGCCTGTCCCCTGCTATGGCGCTTTAGCGCTGTAAGTTTTTGCCTGGCGACTGCAACTTCCTTCTGTAGTTTGATTTGTACTATTTGCAAAGGCTTGGTGAGATCACCCGAGCTCATTATCAAATGTTGAGGTGTTTCCCGAATAATCCTGTCCAATTTTATTTTCTCCAGGCGCTTTACTTATTTTCCACTGTAGATAGAACGATAACTTCTGATACTTCCCGGTCGTTTATGCCGCGGAACGGGTTTGATTTGAGGGACCCCACCCGGAGCCTCTGACTCAAAAGTCTGACCTGCGAGACAACAGGATATAGGGTTTTCTTGGGGGACCCTACCCGGAGCCAATGACTCAAGAGTCTGACTCACTTGGCAGTGAGGAACTTGCCTAGCCCGAGGGCGCAGTGAATAAGACAATAATGTCTGATTCTGAACACTGCTGCGCGCAGCGGATGTACTCNTGCGTCATCTGTGGCGTTGCAAAGACGTTCTGTTGTCGCTGAAAGGAAGGGTATATAACGCCTGTGTGCGTTCCAGTTTGCTGCATGGTTCGGAAACGTGGCCTGTTCGCAAGCAAGATACCAACAGGCTCATTGTGTTTGACCATCGTTGTCTCCGCCACTTGACCCACATTAAGTGGGCTGATCGTGTGAGCAATGCGGCAGTTCGCCGGCGCGTATTCCGGAACGTTCGGGATACGCGTTCAAATGGTCAACTAATTACGTTGCACAGCTTGCGATGGTTGGGTCATGTGCTCCGTATGCTAGCTGAACGTTTACCGCACCGGGCATTATATACTGAGGCCACCAACAGTTGGGTAAAACCAAGTGGTGGTCAAGCAACAACGTGGTCACGAAATATGAATACCTTGACTGCTCCATTGAGCAAAGTGGACAGGCATCGCCTGCCTGGCTGGGGTCCTCGTGATCACTCAAACCGCTGGTTAGAGACGCTATCCGAGATAGCGGTGTATCGCAGTCAATGGCGTACCTGCATCCATACCATTTCTAGTTCTTCCGCCAAGTCTTCTTTAATATTTGTTGACCTTCGTAGTAATGTTTCCTTCTAGGATATTTCGCGTAACTGTTGCGGTGGGCGGCGGTCCGAGCCACAGTATCTTTGGTCAGGCTCATGGTTGTTATGATGATTACTTATTTTCCGACAGGCCTTTTAAGAATAGTAGTTAATTTTGCGTAGACATTTATGCCGCTTTAGTTGTACATCCAGGAGTGAGCATGTCGAAGCATCGAGCGCACAACGCTTGTCCCTTGGATCGATCTGATAGTGCTGTCTGAGCGTTCATTCTGAATCAGGATACCAAACAGGGCATCATGAGAGACATTGTTGGCAACAACTTAACTATGGTTTGCCGAAACATGTGTGGACATGATGAATAAATCTTTTTTCCTGGTCTACGCTACAGACTTTGATCGACGTGCTACGTCATACAGTAGGTACACGACCATTCGTTAAAACAATTCAGTAAACTGCTCTACCCTGGAACGCAGTGATCTTCGCTCTACGTTGACCATGATAATGTTACCAGAAAACCCGGAAAAGAATAGCTAATTCAAGAGAATGGCAAGCTCGAATGGACAGCAACAGTATGGTCATAAATACGGGTTTTCGAAACACAGCACACCTCCAGTTCCCGATAAGAAAAGGTACCTGTCAATGCAATCTGTTTGCATAACTGTAGGAACATGCGGACACTAGAAACGCAAGTGTTTAGACCGTTTCGGTTTAAACAAGTGAAAGTTGGAAGCAGGGGAAGAAGGCAGAAATGCGCTGTGGAACGACGAAGTTCGTCGTTTATACCACGAAAGAGGATTTCTCTGTGGGACCCTATCTAGACTCTGAGCCGAAATCCTGGCCTGCTAGACAAGAATCACATTTGGAAGTGAGCGTCTGTTCAACTTGGAAGTAAGTGGATAGGACGGCTGCGACCTGGAGTTAGGTCAAATGTCGGGGTCTGGAAGTTTATTGGTCCTGTTTACCAATACACAGTCGATCAACTGTTCGGATAGTGGAATGCTAGGGGTAGTTTGACTCGGCATTAAAAATCGCTATGTGAAAACACCACAAAAGGAACCAACGACGAATAGATTTCAGCTGAACCTTGAGGGAAGGCACTACGTAAACCTGTACGAAGTTGTATATAGGGATCACGATGGTACCACCCCTACGTCAGGAGTCCGAACGCATTGGTCATCAGACATTCAAGCTAAGTTCTACGTTAAACATTCTACTTCGCAATCAGATTTATGAGGGATAGAATGAAACGGCTGATTGTGGAGGTAAACACATAACGTAGACAATATTTCTCTCGATGTCAAAAATTTTAATAACCTGAATATAACTGACAGAAAAAGAGCCGAAGCCGCGCAACGGGGTAAGTTGAGAAAAAACGGTCACATGGAGAGTTGAGTTGCAAACTTGCAAAGAGACTCAAGTTCCACACAAATAATCACTCACCGTCATAATGTTGGAGCAACCGGCTCATTCTTAGATCCCACAGTTTCACCGAAGAGTTGGTGCTACCAGCGGCAAAGCAGTTTCCACTTGGATGGAAATCTAAATGAGAAGCGAAACCACCACTTTCATGAAAGGTATGGACGCAAGTCTGATTTTCACAGTCCCAAAGCTTGATTGTTTTATCATCTGAAGATGAAATTATCAGCCTGCTATCTGGAGAAAATCTGGACTGAAATCATTACGGAAATATGCTGAACATACCGGCAGCACCTAACCCAGTTAACGTGCTGGTTCAGTGAAAACAGAAACTTTTGTCTATGTGGATTCCAAACCTTAAGAAGTACCAAAGTTTAAGACATATGGTCCTACCAACCTTCAGTGACTTATCGGCAGACGCTGTGCACATACGTAGGCCATCAGAAGATAAATCGACCCACCGAATTGCCGCAGTATGAGCACGAAAAGTTATAGACTCGCCTTTACTAGGGACATATCATGAGGGAGAGAACCTTACATGTTCGGTACCCACAATTTAACTGTCTTATCTCTTGAAGCCGTCACAATAAGTTCCCCACTTGGGGAAAAACGCACACAAAAGATAGCGTCAGTGTGACCTAAAAATCTATAGGCACGTGTTTGTGGCTTGATGTTCCACACCATGAGACAGGAGTCCATAGAAGAAGACACTGCAATTTTGATAAGTAACGGAAAGTAGACAACTACCCAGTTGTTTCCCATTAGGATTAAAATCAACACAGGTAATTGCATCCCGATGCCCTTTGAAATGGATTTGTAATGTAGGGTCATCCTGAATATCAATAAAAATAGAGGTAAGCATTCTGGGACTCAACAAACCCACCATCGCACACCCCGCCAGAAACGCAAACAAAACCAAAACCGTGCCAAGTTTGATTGCAAGGTCCCATTTATGTAGTTAAACAATATCAGTCGATGATCAAAAGCCAGTGGTAGGCCAGTGCGTTACTGGAGTCAAAATCCTTTCGAATCTCGCATCAGGACATTCTGGAGAACTCTGCTATGTTATACTTGTTGACGGGTGGCTCACGACCAGGTACATGAGTCCGTTTCCTACCAGAGCGTGAAATCAGTGTATACATGTTGAATTTTTTAAGGTCTCTGGCCTTACTCTCAGATATATGGGCTTTCATTGATGTTGGAATGTGCACTCACGCTTCGCTCTCTTCCTCATCTAAACCGCATCATTCATCTTTGTTCTTTCATAAGTCGCTGTTACTGTTTCCCATACCCTTATTTAGTCCGAGCCCTTTAAACTTCTTAATGCCGAAGTAAGACATCTTTGATCCATGTTTTTTCTCTGACATCTTTTGGTTCCCATCGTTTATCGATGCACGAACAGTCGTTTTGTCCCGAACTAACCGATGACCATTTGTCGGAGTGAGCTAAATCCCGTTTTGTCGTCCAACACTGTTGAGCGGTACCTGGTTATCGATTTGATATACGGGTATGTTCTTTGTTTGATTCATGTGGATTTTCACATCCGGGATGAGAGACCTAATGTTGTTGTACGTTGACCTAACTAGTATCGTATTAAATCCCGTTGTTACGTTCGCCTCCTCATTAACTGTTTCGCGAGTTGATTATCTTTGTCGTTGAATATTGAGAAATGCATTTACCGGATCAACAGATTACACGCAACTAGGAGCGAGCTTGAACCGTTAGCGAACAATTCAAAAGGTTAAACCTTCAAGTATGGATCGCATGGACACTCGGTTGCAGAAACCGCAGGGAAATCTAACAGTATTTCATTGAATTTCGTCCAACTAGAAATTTGAGAGTTCTTTTGTTAAAATGGGTCGGATTGTTTTTACATAGATTGATGATGGACCCAACAGGCAGCTGTTCATGGGTATTTCGTAGCCTTGTGTGTGAAATTTCAAATTCTCATGCGATGTTCTGAAGCGAGGAAAGCGGACCATCACCTGAATGGAGGTAACAAATGCGGAAGCGATAAGGTCAGAGGCACTGAAAGACTTGCAGACACGGTGAGAAAAGACTGTGTGTGTATTCAAGCTTTCCATGTGAGCCTGTGATTTGAGAGGTGTTCCCTCAATTCAGCTCCATTTCTGGTGTTGAACATCACTTAACACGGTAGGTCAGGAGATGTCATTATCAAGGAGGTTAACAACAAGCCACCTGTAAACCGACAATACACTGTAGGGTACACGATCTGTAATGTCACTTTCTCATTAAGGTTCCCCAGATCACCTAAGCAGCGTAACGCTGCACAACTCCCAAAAATCAACCGGTTTTTTTAACATAGAGTGGCCGTATCACAGCGATCTTCTTAAGACGCAATCGAAGGAAGCTGTCACAAGTAAGAGGAACAAAGCGAAGATTGAACTGGCTGAAAAAAAGTTTGAACGGCACCATGGTATTACCTGCCCCTGTTATATTCATTTCGAAATTCACGTCGACAGAAATCCCCTCGTGTTTGCCGCCGCGACTAACAGTGAAATTCTTCGTATTGAATATGTGGACACGATGGGGATCGGTGTATAGGGTCTGTAGCGATTGGCGCAGGCCGTCTGTCGTACAAAGACATGGGTACACCAAGACAGGTATGAGGCGAGCATGATCTAGAGTTCTGAGGAGGATTACACCAGAATTTTTGACGAGCTATGTATATAGAGTTTTCTCCGGTATGCCGGGTCTGGTAACTAGTTTCGCAGCGCTATCATTTGGGGTGTCCCGCATTCCTTCAAGGACAGCTCGGAATATGACAGCAGATGATGGAATTCCTTTTCCGCTGTACTCGGAATAAGTGGCGTCCAAATTAAACGTGTTCATCGAATCATGCATCCCAAACCCATGCCGGGCGAAACTTTTAGGCGACCTGTCAAAGTTGCCTCCACCTGGCGTGATATAACGTCGTATACGCTGGACGATTCCACTACCAATATGGCCCTATCTCAAGCGGAATTCCGCTTAACTTCGATCGCTCCATGGAAGGATGAGAATTTTTTACCCCTGGTCACCATTCGCGCACTAGTCGCTTTGTGACGCCTTTTCAGGATATAGCGATGCCAAAGCCTACTTTGACCGGCTCAATTAGATTTGAAGACCGCTAGGTCATTATGCAGTCGTTTTGTCTTATTTCATTCGCAAACCTAGCTGTACATGTACAATGGTTGTTAACCGCAGAAGGTTCCGTAGAACAGATGTGGTAAAACTACGTCCCCATCTGGTAAAGCTGTCATGGGATGTTTCAGCCCCGTCACTCTTTACATGACTCCCATGAAAAACGAACTGTACTTCTTTCCACAGCCACCAGTGCCAGTCACTGGACGAAATACCTTTTCTTCGCAGTCATTGAACGAAATGCTCTTCCAGACTGTTACGCCCTCAAACCCACCACGAAGGAGCGCCCAGCTCGGATATGCTATCGGCCATCTAGATCTGCGGGTGACCAGAAAGTATAAACTGCCGCAAATACACCGGTGAATCTCGCTAATCCGCAAGCACCATCCCTACTGATAGTAACATTTCATCGAGCGCTTTATCGCTGGTCGAATGGATTTTCCCGATTTACCTCGGTAATCCGTGTGGCGAGGACTGGGAGGTCCCAACTCTTGGGCCTGTCAGGTCCTGCCAGTCCGGGCACCGAAGCTTCTATCACCTTCGTCGAGTGATTGTCAGCTTTTGGTACAGTCTCATTCGGTTCCTCCGGTTCCTCTCAATAAAGTTATTAGCAGCATAATCCGTCAGATACTTCCTCAACAACGGTGTTGGCTGAACCCAGGTACCCTAAGATCAGATGTCCTGGCCACTACAGTAGACCCCTAAGGCTTTGCGTAAAGCAAACGAACAGCATGTTGACACATAGTTTATTGTTCACGCGGTCTGTTTTAGTAGAGGGCACCCACAAGTTGTAACCTGGCGAGCATCTCATCCGTTTCCGAGGGTGTTAGAAGTAATCTCCTCAGTAACTGCCAACCCCGCTATCGGACCTCCCAAAAATCTTAGAAGTAGCAGTAAGCCTTACAGAATTGTCTCTCTAACGTTCTGCATGGCCTTTAAAAGTCCACCTCAGTCGATCAGGGCAAAAACATTGATTTCGTATGACTTGAATTTGCCAAAGCACCTGGCCACGTGAACCGTGCTGTTTGTGGAGTACAGGACAAATTCTTCCAAGGACAGGAGTCATACCTCGCTAACTGTCTGTTTTTAGGATACATTTTTCAATAGAAGGTTCAACTTTGGCGCTACGGTGTTTTAAGTTTTCTGGCTTAGTTGATTGTTTTCTCGCGCGGGATATATGTGTGGTCAAGTACGAGAAGGGAACTCACGCAATGACCGGGATAACGTGAGTTCTGACGAAGAATGGAACGTGTGGAGTTCTGGCGTAACATTTTATATAACGTTAGTAAACATTTTTAATTGATGAAATATGTATATATATATATATCACATGCGAACAACAAGTATCATATTAAGCGAAATGAGATTGGTGATCAGCTTTTCCCAGTATATGATTACTGCCGACCTTAAATGTCGAGCTTTTTGTACTTCCGGTATAGAGAATGAGGAGAATTTTTGACAACACCGAGGGGTTGCCAGGTGGTCTAACAGGTGTGGGAAAGGTGAAAGTTGCGATGCGAGTTTGTTGTAGTCATGAGACAAACAGTCAGAGTTTCTTTTCCCAAATATTTTTGCACGCTAAGCTCTCGCATAGTGATTTAAAATACACACACAACTTATCAATTAGCATAAAGTAAGAGCGTACCAGGGTGATTTGGTTATTGCTGGCGGGCTTTAGGATATTGACACCTATTCGTGTTGAATATAGACGCGTTTTCTTGTTCATGAGCGAGTCTGAAGGCACAATTGTGTGCAAGATCTGTCCTGAAATTTATGGCACTGAGCGATTCCAGGGGTGCGTGACGTAACATCACGGAACACAGAGGGTTTCCCCTCAGATGTTATTAGACTCAATTTCAAAGATATAGTCCTCGGACAGGTACAGCTTGAAAATGGACATGACGATAGTTATTGTTAGGGAAGTTTCTAAGCTTCGTCTGAATTAATGTTTATTCATACCGGCTCTAACTGTATACGGGATTTTGTTTCGAAGGTAGAAATATTCCACTAAGAAAACATTTTAATCCAGTATTTTCCGGGTTTTAAAATGAGCTCAAGTGAATTCCCTTTCCCTGAGGTTATACCTAGACACACGTTGTGGGCGAATCGCAAAAATGACGTTGAATTTATTACTATAGACCAGATTGTACGTGGGTGCAAGGTTAAACTTGAGTCGCCGTAATCAAAGTTGATCGAGTGCAGGCGTTTGGCAGAGTTCTGTGTAGTTCAGATAAGATGGACAGCCCAGTGAACTTTCCGTCAATGCACATTGGAGACTTCCCGGACTTGCGCAAGTGGCCATATGTGAACGTGTAGTACTCGACCTGGTGTCTCATGTACGGTTTATAAAGATGCAGTCGTGCAGCAGTTAGGAAGAATGAATATCTAATGTGATTTATCGTCCGTCTAGTTTTAGCGACTAGGAAAATGCAAAGTTGCCGGTCTATCGAGTGACATTCAGGATGCCTACTTGCAAACGGACTCTCGAAAGACGCACGTTAGTCGGTAGACATTGGAGAGAGTAGTTACACCATGTCGAGAGGTGTACTCAATTCTGTAGACTGGAATACCGTTCTGAATCCAGCCGGTACACAGATCCGCGGCCCTGATGGTTACCGTCTCCTGCCACTTTTCGGGACGATCTTAAAAGTGCACACGTAATCAATAAGACTGTTTCCGCCAACTTCCCACTTTCTTCTAGATTTACACTCATCTCGGTAGTGAAGAGGATCTGGACACCAGATCACTGTTTATCACTGCAAAGAACAATCGAAACACCCCTCTGATAAAACACATCTTTAGAAATTGATCATGCAATATTTTACTTATTTTGAAGGGCTGTAGCATAGGAAAGTGGCAGTGGATCCATCCTCCTGAAGCTTCCGTATTGTCACATGGTGAGTGGGCTGGAATGCCCGGAGCACGAAAGAAAGTCGATCGGTACGGAGTCATCACTAGAGTAAAGTTACCGTCTAGGCAACTGGAATAATGTTGGTAATAAAAAGGGACTAGCATGCACAGTGGATTTGTGGTGATTGCTGGTTATCTTTGGATTCACGACTGTGGAGATTGGCAACGACTGCGATCAGACTAAATGAGTTCATTGCGGTTATCTGCAGCAGCAAGCTCTTTTTCAAAATTGACCCGATAGATACATATCTGCGGTTTTGGCGAGCCTCGATTTTCGAGGTACCGACAACAACAAACACGTCGCGGGGTCTGCTGCGCTGCAAATCCATATCCCTTGAGTCGCGTTCATTCTCCAACATCTTTCGAAGAGCAACGGACGAGAACGATCAGTGATGTTGGCGGATGGCTGACATATCAGGGTGACGCAAGTTATTGTGGAGCGGTTGGGCGGGGGCACAGTCGTACCGTCACAAAGCGGTTCCATATTTGTGCTGCCTATAATGTGCCCAGTGACTCACCACGGTGCACATTACCATCCGGAAACTGAAAGTTCTTGGTTTTTTAACAGATGTAAACTACTACTAATCGGACAAATTTCTTCTGACCGTTCACAAAGGTGGAATCGCTGAATGGCCGATAATGCTCAAGGCTTATCGGGTTTTCACAATACTATTCCAGGTTAAATATAATCGTTGAGACGAAAGCTCGTTCATTGTTTCTCGTCTACTCATCCGACAAGTAAACATGAACCGAGGAATTAGGGAACGTCATATGCAACATTACACGCTGTTTTAGCTTTTATCGTTAACGTCCTCACCCTCCAAATGTACTATGTTGGCAAAATATGACTGTAAAATCAGAATAGATTGTGCCGAGACAGGAGAGGTACCAGATAATCCGAATCTTCTACCTGGTGGGCATCACAGAAGTTGGGTACCTCCAGACGCAAAATGAAGAACCGATTGTCGTTTAACCCTTCTAAGACCACAAAGCCACCTGTTTCGATCGCAGTTCAAGATCACTACCGACTCCCATGCACTGTAGTATTCGTTCACTCCTCTTGGAAAGTCTAAATCCGTTACGGATCGATGGCGAAGCTTTATCCTGACCACCAACAGCTACAACCTTTCGCATCGGCTACTCAGTGTGACCTTTCATGCTGAATTCCTATCATAAGACTCCCGAGCTACCGTGGCAGAACGGTACGACTTCAGTCTGAGAGCGGCTTCCTTTTCGGAGAAACTGAGGCGGCATACAAATCGGCACCAATTACCGGTGGTTTCGTTCTCCTGAAAAGGATTTATGTTAGGAATTAAAAAGCGCCCTCAGTTATCTCGCACTGTTAGGTGCTGTGCCGTGATGTTTGGTGAGATAACGTCCGGAGTATTCAGATCCATAAACTTCATGCGTCCCACCCTTAGTAGTACGGTTGTACCATTTCTCAGACGTTAGTGACAGACGTTAGTGTAACATCCCATTTGTTTGAGACTAAATCTGTGAAGCGACCGAACTATCACCTTCTCTGCTGCGTGCGTCAAAGTTTTCATAAACTACATACATTTGCCGTTTGACGATATCCTTCTTGTCGGAAGGCTTTACGTTTTGCTACTAATTACATATTCGTTTTTGTATGGTCTGTTAATATCTGCAGTGATCGCGCGTAACCCAGCGTGCTTCTCACATATGCATTTAGAAATTTATTATTATTATTATTATTATTATTATCATCATCATCAAAAATGCAGCCACCCATTTCAAAACTTTTGAACTTACGAGGTCAACGGGGGCTACCGTGGTCATTTGACTACTTCGGTGGCTGGCGTTTGGCTGTACTAGGGATCCCCTTACGTTCGTCTCACCAGTGTCTTAACTTTTATTTGTGGTAGTCTGCCAGCTGACATGGTGTCTAGATTCCCCGATGACTGTTGTTTACAGTTTCACCCTTGCTTTTACCAGGAAGTCCTAATCGCGCGATCGAAATGCCGGGATACTCCGGCCGCTCGGATCACCGAGTTGGCGATCTGCCTTCGCGGTGCTGTTGGTTCCTTTCCATCCTTCATTTCAACTGTTACTGGCGGTTTCCGACTTATTTTATAAGCGATTAGTTTTCCAGTTTTCATACGTATTTGCTTTCACTCACAAGAGCAGATTTCGTATCGCAGTCTTATCATTTCTCAACTACTTAGATTCGACAGGAGTTTTGCGTACCTTCAAATGGAGTAATCTAATACACCAATCTCCAACTCCCCACTGGAAGGTGTGACCGCGAGTGCAAATACTGTGAAATTTGGAATCCCACGGTACTTCCACGAATATATGGATTTTTATCCAGCCCAGCGTGAATCGTATTTCCAGTAAGCGCGTATTACCCACATAGCAGATAACCCACTGTCGAACGCTGTTAGCTGTCAGGAGTACGTCCGTGCACGATGATCTCATCCAGGTAGACGAGGCAGTTATCGGGTATAAAATCACGCAGTGCCGTATGCATCAACCGCTGGAAGGTGGCGCGCGCATTAGTTAGTCCGAATGGCGTCGTCTGAAATTCGTAGAGTCCGGAAGGAATAGCGAAAGCAGACTTACACCGATCGTCCGACTGTAGTTCTACCTGCCAGTAACCGGCGCTATTTCCCTCGTTCGGTACAGATGGTCCCTTTCGAGAACCTTATTAACCTGTTCAATCGTGGCAGCCGACGTGAGGAAAGCCCGACGTGTGCTCGAGTCTCTGGTACCTTCTAGAGCTTGCTGGAGGATGCGCTGTTCCCTAACCTCCGGTGTGTCGTCCGGAAAACCCTCGGCACACAAGCGCCGAAGTTTCCTGATGAAACCTGCCAGTTTCTCCCCTGGATGTTGGATGCGCTCGTGAAACTGGCGGCAGATTTCCAGCCAGTGTGGATCAGTGGTAAGACACCTTCGAAGTCTTCGGAACGACTCCTCATTGACCTCCCCTTGTAGGATGCCTTCGTCTAACACAATATCCAAAGCTTCTCCTTCGAGTAGCGTACCGAGGCACGAGCTCTTTCAGCTTGCGAAAAAAGAAAAACAAATTCCTTTGCCTGGAATTCCCATCGGCGGAAGTTGTCACCAATACGGAATTTATCGGGTGCAGAGGGCTTGGGGTCAGTAGGGTTTTTAATTGTCCTGCTTCGATGACGGAGGACAACAGGGCAATAATAGTGCTGATTAACTCCCCGAAGAACGATGAACCTTCAGATCCTTCGGACTTCTTTGGTGCCGAAGTCCTTGGCATGGTCGCCAATTATGTGATATTCCACAGTGGGGAACTCACGTGAGCGACAGTAATTCACTGGGCAAGGGACGGAATGTCCACATGCTAAAAAGGGATCGTACGAGAGTTAGTCACAGAACTGGTGAGTTGGAAGCCGTATTCACAACCACCCAATGGAGCACACAAGCCCTTAGAAAGGTATATTCAGCTAGACATCCAAGAACACCAGCACGACAGTGTAATGTGTTATACGATATACAAGTCAGTAAAACAAGCGTCTTACAATTATGCGTTGTTTCCTTCTGTTGGTTCTTCCTGCGTCTCGTCCGAGTACGTGGCCGCCGCGAGACATGGACGGTGGAGGGAAAAAGCACAGGTTGTTAGGCGCACAGTTTGGTCGGTGTCGTTACTGTTACACTACCGAAGTTTGAAAATAACGTGCGACAGGGTCGTTTTCAACTGGCGGCCAGTTAAAACAAACATGTGTGAGTCCATGACAGATTTCGGTGAATCCGTTGCCTACATTAAGTACCAAGCTAATAAAGTGCGGTGTTTGATGAAAAATATTTTGCCAGCGATAAATGAAGATATCACGGTCTACTACTAGCACTCAAGCTCCATTGCCACTTTTCAGATTTCTTATTGAATTGTCACATACCTTGTTAAACCCGTTCTATTCCAGCTGGCACTGAAGTGACTGATTTTTGGGCACGTTGAGCTACTGAATAAACAGACATACCTGAAATATAATAATGCAGAGACAAGAAACAAAATCGTCAACTTCAAGAAATTCACAAAATACTTTACGGATCTTGAGAACCATTGGAAAAGTGTGGTGTGGATACTGAAATCGTTTTTTTCGAAGAATCTACCATCGTGGAGCGTCTTGTAAACATTTTTGGCACACGTATTGTTGCACGCTAACTCAAAATTCTAGGAATGCGCGACACGCACGGGCCCTACTGCACCTCCGCTATCGCTTCAGGTTCACACCGAGTTGCACGCAACCTGACGGCCAGATAAATTTCTACCCCAATGTCCAACGGTAAAACGATAATTTGTTCGCAAAACGGGAGGTAAGAAAAGGCTCGTGAAGACCGGATTTGTCAGGCCACCTATTTAACAAACATACAGAAGGATTAAGTCTCTCACATCGAATGTAAAATGGCCTTACAAACTGAACAAGAAATGTGGCCGCATGAAAAAAGGACAACTTGACACCTCTCAGTAATAGGGATGTTAATGCGAAATTGGGTGCGTCGGAGTGAAACGAGTGCTCGCGAATCGAGAATTGGACATGAGATAAATAAAGAGGATTAAGGCAGTTTATCTGAGTGAGACGTTAAAACGCGGGGACACCTTTCGACAGTGATCAGACCGGGTGAAGCAGTCTCAAAGCTGATTCGATGGACGTTAACAAAATTAACAGCAAGACTACAAGGGGAGTAGGAGAGCTAGTCACAAAAATGGCAAAAGTATCCTCTGCTCTTTTTCTACATCCTTCTGGAATCACAGACGTTATTCCAAAATGACTTTTATCCCTAGCCCCCAAAGCCTCAGATGTGTTGAGGTCACGCTGGCACCCAGAACAACCCGCGAATGATAATCATGCTACATTCCTCGTCGCATTTGTGAGAAACATGAGTCACTATGAACGTTTTACTGGCGAGATCGCGCAGGATCGCTAGGTTGACAAAGTTACGCCGTTCACTCAAACGTCGTTTCACCCAAGGAGAATCAGCAGTTGTTCAGTGTGAGGTACTCACTACATCGGGGCTCGATCTCACGGTGGCTGTTCTCACAGTAATATTTAATAGGGCTCTTTACGGATGAACTGAGAGTGCATGCTGGCCACACAGTCCTGCGGGCGGACTCTAAGAGAGTGCTGCAGTACATTTTTAGTACACTGTCGCGCGATGTGGTATTTATGACAAATCAAGTGGAATGGACATGCGAGTAAAGTGTAATGTAACAAAGAATATTATAACGGAGACGTATGCTCTGAGCTGAATGCCGTCGATGTAGCCCCAAATTCGCATCCAAACGGAATTAACCCTTAGCACCGGGAACCGGGGTTTTCGCCATTTTCAGAAATAGCTGGCGGTAGTCATTCTCTGTTGAATCGACTGTTATAAACGATTCCTTCACACGTAAACATAAACAAGTGACACGAGAAACGATGGGCGAGTAAAGTGAACGTAACTCTTCCCGAGTGACCTCGAAACTTCGGATGGCAGGATCAAACTGAAGCATGGAACACTGACTCCCGATAGACAATTCATTTTGCCAGCAGGCTTTTTGCAAGTTTGCATCAGAAACCGGTCGGTAATCATAGAAAGTCATCCATCTTGTGGTCACGACTGCACAAGGAAACACCTGAATCTCACATTAATCAATGTCTAAGTAACGACTTGAGATATCCGAATTCCGGTAGCCAAAAGGTGTTTTTTCAATTCAGCTCACACTAACCCTGACATCACCAGATGAGGACGGCGAAGGCAGGCTTGCCCTGGCTGTTGAGATTGCACATGCAGTGGACCCCCTTCTAAAATGCATGGTACCAAGATATTTCAATTGGTTTAAACTGGTAAAGACAGTCGTCTGGCCCTCTCGCCACATTGGCCTTCTTTGGGTCGTAAGGGTCAGAAGTCAGAAAGATCCGGTGAGGTCACGACAACTGTGTTTTTCCGAATCAGGTCGAGCGAGTGGTGGGTACTGCTGTGCGATGGAGAAGCACATGAGGGATGGCGACTGTCAGGTGCGCGATCACTAGGTAGTGGAAATTCAAATCACATTTTTTTAAAACACTGTTGGCACTTTTGGCAGCTGATGTCTCCATTATTAATAAGTGAATGGACGGCCCAGGGGCATCCGTCCAGATACACTGCTTTAGGCTACTTTTGTCTGTTCAGGCTGAAGATAGGTAGAAGCAAACACAGGATTAACGGCCATGTTTTAGTCCGGTTTACATTAGTGGTATCCGCTTACAGGTTGCCCAGTCATCTTCAGCTGATTCGCTCATGACGACACATACAGGGTTTATGAATGAACGAGCTGCTACGGACACCATGAATGACTGCAACGGTATGGATTTTGTAGAAGCGGATTCAGAGCTGCAGAACGGACCACAAACTTAGGATTACAGAGAGATCGCTGACGACATCCAATTCGTAAAGATGATTGGAACTTTAACCTGCTCGATGCCAACCATCCCAATGAAGCGTCGTAGAAAGCGATGGAAACTTTCCGGTAGTCACTTGCTTTGGTGACACGTCAGCAAGTTGAAAGCGGAAAATCGCTCTACAACTAGTCTACAGCAGCAAAACGAGTAGTTGCCAATTGTCCCATATACCGGACTAAGGGTATCCTTACGCTCCCAGCGTAATGAAATCTAACGATTTCATATTTTCGGTCGGTCACTTTGTCAGGTCGCTATATCAGGGACTGGAAACAAGTCCAAACTCTTGCTTGCAAGTTTTAAAAGTGGTGAAGATGTGAAAACCCGCTTGGATTGCAAGTCTATCACAAGTTGTTCAATGTCTTACGTGATTTTTAGCCGAAAGAAACGTTCTCATTTGTGCGACATTCGCTCACCAAAGTGGATGGCGAGAGGGCATGGCAAACACTGCATCCCCGGGTTCACGTGCGAATACACCGAAGAGTGCTTCGAAAAGTGATATCGAGTCGTTGTGTCTTTAAAAGCACATAACGACGAGTATGGATTTTGCGGGGATTCGTGTTAATAATGAAAATAATGGTGTATTTCTCTACGCATCTGTGAGAAACACGCCCAGGAGACCGTGATCAATGTACGGATTTAAAGCCATATGCACATTTGAACACCACAAGCGTAAATTGTACAATGAGTCAGCTGTGTGAATAAAGTAACAAAGCAGATATTGCGTGAGAGAAAAGTCCAACTTCAAGAAGGAAAACTCGTGGAACATATTTCTGAAACGACAGTACCTAGGATCTACAAAATTCGATGAAATATTTGAGTTGTTACATCGATTGGGATTCCACAAGGTGATTGCTGGTGTAACAGGCAAGCCAGACGTTCTGGCTTTGTGTACCCGATACACCCGGTAACCCACATTGTGCAACGTGGAGACACAGGGGACAGCGTTCCTCACAAGTAGGGGTTCCAACGGTAGTCTTATAAAAGGAGATAACAGAAACAAACGTGAGCCCAGGGCCCAGTAAGACGTGCACACGACTTACACAACCGAAACCAAACTGGCCTCAACAGCAAGCTGCTTCGCACAGTACTTCCTTGAATCATTGCGATAAGCACAGCAGACATCGCGCAAATCGATCTGAAGTTTAATCTAGTCACCTGGATGTCGTCTAAGTTGTCATTCGCGTATCATCACAAAATGACGACAGGAAAAGAGATTTCCCACTCTTGGAATGATGGTGTGCACTTTTTCCCTCATAGACAGGAGGTTTCGCGCTCTTATCGTGGTTTGTATAACACCACTATTTGATAATGTTAATTAGGTCGTGTATGACGGCCTTAGTGTGTGAATATTAAATTGGTCAGAGCTTAAAGACATGTTGCATACGAGTCCCAAGTTGAAATTCTTGCTGTGTGTCCTTTTGAGTTTCGACGACTCTGAGCGATCCAGCTCTCACGTACTTTTATGTCAAGATAGATGTAGGGAACAAGTCTTCATCGTAGCTACTGGTAACGGCCGACGAAGAAATGACAAGCGTTGGAAGATCCGTCTCTTGACCTTCCTTCGATAACAGTTCTTTTCTCACAAGGTTGTTAACAAGTGGAACAATATTCTTCCTGATGTCGTCAGCCGAATATCTATAGATCGACTTAATACATTGTTAAACTCGTATCAAATTGGAACAGAATATTAATCTGCTTTCGTGAGACCGATGTTACCCTTTGTTTTCACTCTCTGCCTTCCAAGTCAACGGGTGCCCGAACAGAATGGACCGGTTGTGTCCGGATACTTTGACTTCACTGCCTCGAAACTGCGTACCGAGCAATTTGCCGCACACGCAAAATAGGTGCAACAAATGATGGACCAAACGCCCCACAGGAATCAGCTATCATGCAGCATGCGGTCATTCAATCAACATTCGTATGCACCAAGCAAAAAACGTCATTTTGCTGGTATCACCGGAACTCTGGTCACCGCGCGAGGAATTGCAACCAGGCGAGCTCTTTCAAATCCACCCTTCCGGGGAACTCACCGGCTAGTCAGTAGAAGTGATGACTGTTGCTGGCTTAATTCCAACATTTCGCTTATTCTTCAGATAAGTCTACTGGTGTTAGGTTCCTCAATAAAGCCAGAGTGCCATTGCACGATGAGTGGGAAAGACTTCCTCAGCTAACTCGCTTGCACTACAAGCTGTTAATGATAGTCGAGTCGCACCGTGGCGTACGCGCTCATTCATGTCTGATCTGTAATTGTGGCGATGAGTTCATTGGACGTCCATCATTGCAAATGTTTGAAATGCAATTATCGGTGCTGAATTTCGTCCGTTTTTCATTTAGTGTTGATGTGCAACAAAGGAATATTCTGGACCATATAACGCCATTAAGGGTGCACGGTACACAGGCGAAAATCAACTTTGTTGGCCTTTGTTCAATTATACCCGACACTACACCTCGATTTTCTACGTTGTTCCAGTTTTCCACAACCGACAGCTTCTCCATACGACCCGCTCACAGTTGAACACGAAGCAGTTCGTCACATCGCCACTGTGAGCTGTCCTACTAACCCCCGACCGCGTCGAGTACCGCCTGTTGAAAGCTGCTAAAGCTGAATGTGATTGCATTCTAAAATCAGGCATTGTCTCGCCGTCAAGCAGTTGCTGGTCAGCTCCATTACATATGGTTCCCAAACTTTCAGATGATTTGCGCCTGTGCGGTGATTTTCGTGTGCTCAACAACATCCTAATCGATGATCGTCGTCCAAGTCCTTATATCCACGACTTTACCTTCACTCTCGAAAACAAAGCTGCTTGTTCTAAAATCGACTAACCGTGCGCATACCACCACATTCCTGCGGCACAGCTCATATTCCAAGTCGGCGATAACAACTCCTGTCAGTCTTGTTCTGAATGCCATTCAGTCAGCACAACGTTGCCTGAACTTTCGAACGTTTTATGGTCGCGTGGATTTGATCCTGTCTTTGTTCATGTCTATGATGTGTAGATTGCTGGTCGACATCGCTGCGAAAATAAACCTCGTCTCTGTTTACTGTCTTCACGTCTTGCCCAATTCGGAATTATTAATGATCCTCCCACAGGTGTCCTCGGTGTTGATTCACTGGAATTTTTTGGCTCTTATCGGCTCCAAGGTTGTCCGACTACTGGACACAAAAGTTAGCGTGTCGCAGAATTCCCCTTTCCCTGATTCCTCCAAAAACTTTCAGCTTCAGTGATATGGTCAACTACTATCGTGATTTTATATCACACTGTTCACATATTATACAACCACCAACATCTTCCACAAGGACTAAAGAGAGTTGTCTTCGAATCCTAACCGTCAGATGCGTTCAACGCAGCAAGCTCGCACTTGGTGGAACCACTGCCTTGGCAAGTCTTACTACCGACCTCAACACCCAACTGTTTCTCTCAGCTGATGTTTCGGCAAACGCAGCTGGTGGAGTCACTGAACAGCTTGTCAATACAGAATAACAATTATTCATGTTTTTCTTCTAGAAGCCAATTATAGTGTATTCGGCATGGGACTACTCGCGAATTAACCACCAATTCGGCACTTCCGATATTTATTGGAAGACCGAATTCTTATTGCCCATAAACCACTTATCTAAGTGTCCAACTTCTCGCCAGACGAACACACCCTTAAAATCTGTTATCCTGATTTCATCGCACAGTTTGCGAGCGACATTTGTCACATTCCAGAATCTTCTATAGCAGTCGCGAACACTCTCTCCAGACCACATCCTGATGTGGTCTCAGCCTCCTCTGACAAGCCTGGAGAAACTGGTGAAAGCACAGCCAAACGACGAAGAGCATTTCCGTCTTCCTGGTTGTCCAAGGTCTCCTATTCTCATTCTGTTTCCGACATCGTATGAGACTGTAGCAGCCTGAAGATTTCACTGGCCTGCCTGC